>BPTQ01000007.1:152263226-152294847 GCA_019973895.1 Chrysanthemum seticuspe
GCCGGGGGTACCTTATATCGAGGAAGAGATACTGGCTAAGGTGATAAAGAGAAAGCAGCGGGGTCACATATCCGGGAGGGGTAGGCATTTAGCTGGCACATGCAAGTCAAAGTTATCTGACTCGCTCGCAACCTACATGTACATACTCCCAGCCTCAGATTGATTCGATGTTGGCCGAGAGAGACAAGAAGGTTGATGAAGCTACACGAGAGGCTAAGGTCGCTCGGCGCCAACTCGATGAGGTGTTGTCTCTATTAAAGAGTAACCCTCAATGGGCCGAGTTATGCAGTCATATTCCTTCCCGTAGCGAGATAGGCTCGGGCAGCAACAATGGCGCAGGCAGGAGTGGCGATGGCGAGTATGGCAGCAGGGATGATAAGGGGCAGTAGTATGGGTATATATGGGCTTTTTTGTGTGACTTATCATTTGAGCTATATTTTGGCGGCCCCGTATGTTATTATTGTACACTTTAACATGTTATGTACTATTTTGGTGACTTGTAACTTACGAATATTGCAACTTTTGTGGATTGACAGCTAGTTGTACATTACAACACCCGTTTTGTAGACTTTGTAACGTTTTAATGTATTCGAGGGCGTTTAGCGATTATATATAAGAGTGTTAGCCGTTATAAGTTGTTTAACTATATTAGCATGTTAGTTTTGGATGTGTACAAGTTTTGTTGTATATCGGTTTTGGTAGACTTTTTCGCAAAAAAATTTGGAAAAAATCTTAAATCTGCCGTTACGCAGGCTGCTGTGTAACAACAGTTTTATGTTTAGCCAAGGACTGTCCTCGGCAAAGGTTATGCAAAATTTGACTTTCGTTGACCTGGTTTCCATTTTAACCGAGGACATGTTCTCGGCAATAAGTATATAAGTATAGACTTTCATTGACCATTAATTAAAAAATTCTCAAAAAAAGTGACGATTTTACTAGTGGTCATGTTCCATCGCTACTACTGATGACTTTTCACATCAAAATATATTATTCACACACACTTATTGGGACAAGATATTTCCACCCTCCCTAGTTCTTATATTCCCACCCTCCTATTTTTTTGCATTTTTTATTTATTTATTTATTATTTTTTTTTATAATTTTGTTTATATCAAAAAACTATAAATTTGAAAATGCGGAACAGGAAATATAAGGTTTAATAAGTCAAACGCTTAAAACTGTCAAAAATACGGAACAAAAACTGACAAAAAACTGTGTTGTACTGAAACAAATGGGGGACAAAAGGAATAAAAAGTACAAACCCTCCCTAGTAAGAGCACTCCCAATCGTAACACCATAACACCGATAACACCGTCCATGTCAGCGCCACATCAGCTTTAACATTTAACATTAACATCCCCAAAAAACACCCACAACAATAACATCCCAATAACATCAATAACATTCCCAACAATTTACAAAAACAACCCCTCATTTAGGGGCATAAATGAAAAAAAAAAAAAAAAAAAAAAAAAAAAAAAAAAGCAAATAACGCCCGTTAAAGGGTTAACGGGGAAGGACTAACGCCGAAATAACGCCGGAGGTCCAAGGGTAATAACGGCATAACGCCGTTATTTTGCGCAAAAACGCCGTTAGGGCGTTACCTTTGCGAGTGCTCTAAGGAGGGTGGGAATAGTACATCCCACACTTATTTTGTAAAGCACCGGACACTACTTGTTGTTTGAAGTTTTGAACCACATAGCCTTACACAAACGTGGACAACCAACCAACGAACCCTGTATGTAAACAAATGACGACAAGTGACGAAAAACGTCTACGAATGACTGTGGCACTAAATTAGGGGTGAGAAAAAAAACGAAAAGACCGAATAAATTGAAAACTGAAACCGAACCGAACCAAACTAATAACTGAACCGAATTTGCTAAAATCGAATCAAACCGAACTATTAATTCGGTTCTCGGGTTGGATATGGGTTTGACAGTTTGAACCGAAAACCGAAATCGTATAAATATATATATTTTTTATATATTTTTATGTATATTTATATATAAATAAATACTATTAAAAAGTTACCATAATATAATAAAACACTTTTTATGCTTGAAATATATTTTTTTGCTAAATATTTATGTAATTATTATTATTTTTAAAAAAAATAGTGGAATTCGGGTTATTCGAGTCAACCCAAGAGCCGAACCAAATTAGAATTTAACCGAACCGAACTGAAAACCGAATTTGAATTTGGTTCGGTTCGGTTTTTGAGTGACCTATTTTTTTTAACCGAATTAACCGAACCGAACTAAACGAACAACCCGATAACCGAACCGATCAACACCTCTATTAAAAACAAATCAAATCGGGCTTTGTTTGGGCTTTAATTGGGCTCAACCAGAAACACCACAAAAAACCTAACAAATATAATGTGCCGTAAAACATAAAGGCATTGGTGAAACCCTAAGGCGCCTCTTGCTACCAGCTCCATTCTCCAAACCTTGTCACCATGGTAAGTTGGTAACACTCCAATATTAATATAAATCATTTCAATACTATGGTTTTTATATCATCTGTAGTTTATTTCATTTGATTTTTTAGTTTACTTTAGGATTCCTTTTTCTTAGTGAATACTATATACAATATTGGACTTTTTGAATTTAGTGATTTGGAAATGCATTTTTTTTAAAGTTTTGGTTGTTACGTTATTATTGTTGATTAAATGTTTATGAGATGCCTAACTGAAATTTCACTTAGTTTATGAGATGTTATATTTTTATTTGTAAAAGTCACGTGTATATTGATGCCGATAAATTTACTCACTTAACGGATAGTGTCCGTTTGGTTGTTAAAAAAAATGCCTTGATACCAGTGGTTTTTGTGTGGCGCTGCTTTTATTATTATCAAGTCTTGTTGTAATTTTAGAGATGTTTATTTATGTGTTTAGCATTGTGGTGAAAAGTTATATTGTAGTTGCTAAGTGTTCTCTTTAATGTCATTGAATTGCGCAACGATTGCATAAGAGCAAGGGGTATGGTGCTCTTCACTTCTCGTCGTTGCAAACGTGGCAACTCGCCACTATTTTTCACATCTCGCCACGATAC
This sequence comes from Chrysanthemum seticuspe, assembly GCA_019973895.1. NCBI lineage: Eukaryota > Viridiplantae > Streptophyta > Magnoliopsida > Asterales > Asteraceae > Chrysanthemum > Chrysanthemum seticuspe. The sequence goes on from BPTQ01000007.1 coordinate 152,266,283, forward strand.
CATCGTGGCTCGCCACAATGGAGTTCGCCACTCAAACGACGAAGTAAACGACAAAGCAAAATATTAACCGTTTCATTTACAACGGATACATTTCTCAATTTATTTACTTTTCAAATTCAAAACCATTTTACACACATAATACTTAAACAACTCTATAAATATAAACCACACTCTACACAAAAAAAATCACATTTCACACACACAATTTAATTTCAAAATTCACATTCTCTTTACGCAACAAATGGCTTGTCGTCTCCCTCATTCTGTTACTGATATGCGAACGTACGTTCAAAATTAATGCGAGAACGATGATGAGGCTAGAAAAGAGGCTATTATACGCGTCATCCAATTGTTTGAGGACAAAAGGAATGAGAAGCTGCAGATGAGAGACAGACAGCTACAAGACTTGCAACGACATCAGCACTGAACGAAAAGGTGTTATCGAGAAATTTCTGAAGGAGGAAGCCCGCAGAGATTACGAACTTATTGACAAGCTGTGGAAGTGTGTTCAACGGATATCGAACAACATCACCACCAAAGTCAACTGGAGCTATCGGGTGAACAAAGATGATAATCCAGGAGTCTCTGGTGAGGGATCTTCGGTAGACGAGGAAGCTTTGTCTCGCCTCGAGGATTATATACCCTCCGCGTTTGATCCTACGGAGGACTTTTCAGATTAGGATTTAAAAGTTATGTATTTTTCGTATGGTTTATTTTCGTACCGTAAGTTTTTATTTTTTTTATTTTTATTTTTTTTTCGTATGTTTTTTTTATTTTATTTTGCGTATTGTAGTTGTATTTTTATTTTAAATGAATGAAATGAATTTAGTTGTGTTTGGAAAATATGGAAAATAAATAAAATGATAGTGGGTGGGTCCCAAGTGAAGAGAAGTGGGTATGTTGTGATTGGGGGGTATTTTTTTGTTAGTGTGTTGGAGTGATGCGGAGGTGATGTGGCACACGTGGGGCTCAAGTGAAGAGAAGTGGTGTTGCCATGACACCCCTTGCTCTAAGAAGATTGCTGCACCAACTAGAATCCTGATGTTAACACATTTTTTGTTGATGCTGATAAATTTACTTAACATATAGTGGCTGTTCGGTTAATTGAAAAAGTTCCTTGATAACAGGGGATTTTGGGTAATCCTTGCTATTTTTGAGAAGTCAGTGTGCAATTGCAAAGACATTGTTTGTAGATGTTTAGCATTGTCGAGAATTTCAGTACATGTAACGCATTTACTTTGCAACTAATGACTTCTTAGAGATCACTTGGGAACCAACTTAAATCCTGTTTTTAATGTATTTTTTTAACTTTATTGCCCCTATAAGCTAGCAACTAAAAAATTAAGGATCAAGATTACCAGTGTAGTTTTTTATAGTAAACATATTGCATAAATGGATCAAATATGAACAGCAGAGCATTCTATTTATAGTATTTTTTTTTCTAGGACATCTTTAATGTTAAGCTTTGTCATGTGACTAATTTACTATACTGCTCATAGTCTCATTTCATAAGTTTGAAGGCTCACGATACATTTCACCAACAGTTATGTTTTATTTTTTGTTGAAATGATTGCAACATTAGTGTATTATTATTGAGGTGTACTGATAACCTCTTGATTCTAATTTCTAGGTGAACGTTCCCAAGACCAAGAAGACTTTCTGCAAGAACAAGGCATGTGGAAAGCACACCTTGCATAAGGTGACACAATACAAGAAGGGAAAAGATAGCTTGGCTGCACAAGGAAAGCGTCGTTATGACAGGAAACAGTCCGGTTATGGTGGTCAGACAAAGCCTGTCTTTCACAAGAAGGTCAACATTTTTTTTATTTCCTTCTTATTATACATCAATATATCAGTTCATTATGCCATTGGTTGATTCAAAAATTCAAATAGTTCTGTTCGATAATCCTTTGTTTTAATCTGCAGGCCAAAACCACCAAGAAGATTGTGTTGAGGTTGCAATGCCAAGGGTGCAAACATGTTTCACAGCACGCAATCAAGGTTAGCTTTAGACCTTATATCTATGTATAGTCTGAACGTATATCAGTTGTTGATGGGCTGTTTATACTTATGCTGCAGAGGTGCAAGCATTTTGAGATCGGTGGAGACAAGAAAGGAAAGGGAACTTCCCTTTTTTAGGCAGTTTGTGTTTCAGCTATGCAGTATTTTCGGCATACTTTTCAGTGTTGTTTCTCTTTCAGGCTTACGGTGGAATTATGTATAACTTTGCATATTTGGCTCATTTCTTTAGTGATTTTGGTACTTTTCAAAGGAATGCAAATCTGTTTTTGAGTCTCATACAGTGTTTTGTTCGTTTACCTGTTGACTTTGGTGCCTTGCTCTTGTTTTGTGAAGGTTTAGGCTCCTTAAATAACTTGAGAGGATCTCTTCCCTATTAGATAAGATCTACTTATGTGCACCTTAAAAAGATTTTAAAAAACCCATAGTTGATACTGATAAGTTTCCAAGTCATTATGTCATAACAGCAATAATCTTGCATCAATAGTAGGCAAAAGCAACCGAGCAAAACTTTTGCAGCCTAGATTGGATGTGATTGCATTGTTTTTCAATAAATGATATCAGAAGGTCATGATGTAGAGTGTTCTTAGTATGTCTTCTCATAAGCATTAGCTTATGCTTTCTTCAATTCCTAGTGAAGTTCAAGATTTTGAAGTTCCTTGAAAACGTCTCAATTGTTTTTGGGATGTGAAAGGAGTTGGTAACTCTTCCAACATGAGATAAATAGGTTTTGGCGAACACTTTTTAATTACGTTAACCACCAAGTGATGTTAACATTTCACTTCTATAAGCTAATTGTCGGACAGGTTACCCTTTAGAGGGACAATGTTAGTCGTCAAGCTTAAATCACCTTTATATGTGTAGAAAGCTTTTGTCACACTTTCATGACTGCAAAAACTGTGAATTATAATGATATGTTTTGCTGACACCAGAACTTTCATCTTGTGAAAGTCTTACTCATATCACTCTTTAACTTCTTTTTGTTTCCGAATCATCCCAACCGCTTTATAAGCATTTGCAACTAAGATTTTCTTTACCATTATTCAGTTTGAAAACACTTTCATTTCTTTGTGTTTTCTGTATATCCAGCCTTTACTTAGATCAAGAACTAATCAAACTGCAATACCCATCTAAAAATCTCAACTATGGACATTAAATGGAGAAATGTGTTTTGTTTTTGTCCCATTTGGAGCGATCATTATACTATTACAGTATCATACAGTTTTTTGCTCGTTGAATAAGTTAAAAAGATCAAGGTCTGGAATAAGTTAAAGCTCATAAATCATGGGATATTTTTATGCTTCAACTTCTTCAAGCTTGTAAATATCCCAAGATATCTCGGATTATATCACAACGTATGTAAAACATCTTCCAACTTTGTTTTCCCTAATTTCGAGATGCAATTTCTTTGTCGGATTCTAATATTCTATATTGACCCATTAGCCTTATTGGGTGCTAATAGATGTTATTACTTGAATTCTCGCCACAGTATATAATCAGTATTTTGTTACCGATTCAAAGCGTTTTGAGAGTCTTCTCGTGCTACAGAAATACTTACCATCGAAGTGAAAAAAACGAAACTACATCAAAATGTTTAAGTATTTGAAGAAGCCTTTGATAACATAGAAATGGTGATCGTTCAGACGTGCTTTTGGATGTAAGGTTTAAATGATTCGTGGGTACAATATAGTTTCCTCGCTGAAAAAGGAATCTCAATGTAGAGGCGCGGCTACCCCGACAACTCAAGTCTCACAAGCACAACCCAACCGTCCCAATGTATGTGTGGGTGCTTGCACACCATCAACGTAGCACCACTATCACCATTATCTCTTAAATTCTAGTGCAAAAATCCACGTACATTAGCTCACCTTTTGGTTTCCACTTTATGTAATACTACTAGGTTATCCGCGCGTTGCAGCAGCGGGTACCATTCAATTAATATTCAACGAATTTTTTTTAGTTTTATATTTTATAATACAATAGATATACGGATGATGACAATTTTAGTTTTGAATAATTTTAATCAATAACAATATTTTTTATATAAAAATTGTAGATTATCCACGTGATGTTGTGACAATACTGAATTGGTAGCTGGTACATTGTAGAGGTATGATGTTAAAATATTTTACAATGACCGATAGTCGCAAGTTATCATTAAATAATATCATAGAGAATTTTAAAAATCACTTGCATTATATAATAAAATCTAGTTCTCTAAAAACATTGTTTGTTATGTTTGTCCCACATAGATGGATGATACAAGTAAAATAATACTTATAAAAGTAAAGAAAACCTTAATATTTAAGAAGTCATGTCGGTTAGTATAAAGAGTATAATAATTATTATACAAATATATATAATAAATATTAAATATATATTAGCACTTTGCACCTTTGCATCTTTTGTTTTAAAAAAATCGTCCGATTTTATAAAACAAAGTTTTTAGTTTTTACGATAAGTTTTATCAAAAAATTTATAAAAGGTGTATATGTTGGTTCTCGAGCCACTCTTGCAATTTAATAATATTTTTTGAACATTGTAATTTAGTATGCATTTGAAACTCTATTGATTTAATAATATCGTTTTCGGACGAATTTTATGGGCTAGCCGAACCGGTGGTGACTCTGGTTTTCGATTGAACCCGTTGATATGGTCCGTTCTTTAAAATCATATGTACCATCAACTTGTTCACATATAAATTATATGAAGCTTTGTGTGTTTTATTAGTTTGTACAATATGTATAATAACAAGTATTTTTTTATATTAGGGGTGTTTTAAAAATAACATTTATTATGTAATTATTGTAACACACGTTTTTTTTTCTTATATTAAATTACTTTGTATAATTTTAAACAAACATTTCTATAAAAAGTGCTTTAAAGAGTTGCAAACAATACTATTATAGGTGTTCTTATTGAAATTTGCCATTATAAACAAGTGTTAAATCTTAAATTTTTAAGCCTTTATTTTTAGAAATGTCTCAAATGCTTTATAATATAGTATAGATATGTGCAAATATGTATAATCATATAAATTAACAATTAGCACTTTGAACCATTGTATCATTTGTTTTGAAAAAATCGTCCGATTTTTATAAAACAAAGTATTTTGTTTTTACGGTAAGTTTTAATAAAAAATTTATAAAAGGTGTACGTTGGTTCTCGAGGCACTCTTGTGATTTAATAATATTTTTTGAACATTGTATTTTAGTATGCATTTGAAATTTTATTGATTTAATAATATCGTTTTCGGACGACTTTTATGGGCTAGCCGGTGGTGACTCCGGTTTTTGATTGAACCCGTTGGTATGCTCCGTTCTTTAAAACCATATGTACCATCAACTTGTTTACATATAAATTATATGAAGCTTTGCGTGTTTTATTAGTTTGTACAATACGTATAAAAATAAGTATTTTTCATATTAGGGGTGTTTTAAAAATAACATTTATTAGGTAATTATTGTTATAGACATTTTTTTCCTTATATTAAATTACTTTATACTTTTTTTAAACAAACATTTCTATAAAAAGTGTTTCAAAGAGTTGCAACCAATGCTATTATAGATGTACTTACTAAAATTTGTCATTTTAAGCAAGTGTTGAATATTAATTTTTTAAGCCTTCATTTTTAAAAATGTTCTAAATGCTTTATAATGTAGTATAGATGAGATAACCAAAATGTCAACGTTCATTAAAACTATGAATTTAAAAGTATGCGTATGGTGTTTAGATTGAATATTTCATACATGTGAAATCATAACGATTTTTTTAGATGATATAATAGAGTTGAGAGAAAAACACATATAACATGTTGAAATTGAATTTGTATTATGAATTGTTAGTTATAAAATGAGAGGGTTACAAGTATTTAAATACTACACATTTGATGGGAAACCAAAAACTAACTAACTAGCTACAACTTAATTAAACTAGCTTTTACAATTGATTGACATTTACACAAGCTCTTATATTAGAATCTTCATTCTGTGAGGAGTGTTTGAATGAGCTACTCTTTTTCTGCAATCAGAGTGTTTGGTTGTCTTGGCAATCTTCATTGAATTGATGCTATGTACAACTTTACCCCCTCACCAAGTTAACAGTGTGTAGAGATTACACATGCCCAATTTGGATAAACAATGATAGTGAAGTGGTCTGCTGAGGCCTTTGGTTAAGATATTTGCAAGTTGTTGTTTGGTAGAAATGTATGTGGGGAGAATCTAACCAGCCTTGACTTTATTCTTGCATGATAAACAAGAGTGGATGCTAGTGCTATACAGGAGGCATTATCACACGTCATTAGAATAGGAGTGGGAGCTTGGACTTGGAATTTTTGAGTAAACACTGAAGCCAAGTTACTTTACAAGTACTTTCTGCAAGAGCCCTGTACTCAACTTCTGTTGAGGATCTAGAGACCATATGTTGCTTTTTAGACTGGCATGAGATTAAACATGAGGCAAGGAAGATCCCATAGCTTTTAACAGACCTCCTGGAAAAGGGACAGTTGGCTCAGTCACTGTCACAATAAGTGGTGAGGTGTAAGCTATTCTTGACAGGAAAGAAAAGTCCTTGGCCTGTAGATAACTTGATGTATCTGATCACGCTGATTAGTGCATCCATGTGTGTTGTTCTTGGCTGTTGCAGAAATTGACTGAGTGCTTGTGCAGCAAAGGCCAAATCAGGTCTTGTTATGGTGACGTACATCAATTTCCCAACTATGGTTCTATAGTATGAAGGATCTGAGAGTGGATCTCCATCATCCATAGACAACTTGACATTTGGATCAAAAGGAGTGACATATGTGATAACGATTTAAAACATACGCTTTTAGGGGGTCATTTAAGCCCTAAATCGACACATTTTATATCCGTTACTACTTAAAATCGTTCCTTTTTACATTTTAGGTCTTTTGGAAGCAAAATGCTGGAATGAAGCATATTTGGACGAAAAGAAGCGAAAACATGAAGAAAACGACAAAGTCAAGACTCAAGCTGTTCTTAAAGCCTGACGGCGTTCCATCTCAAAGGGCAAAGCTGTCACTTGTTGATGATTTTGATAAAAGACCAAGCGATGACTCATGTGACTTTTTGGTTCTAAATCCTGACGACGTCAAGTGTTAATTCTGGAGGGCGCCACCCTTTGTTTTACACCAGAAGACCAAGGAACAAATCCTAGACGACGTCCTTATTGAAGTCTGACGGCGTCACACTCCTCAACTGACGCCGTCCCAACGATGACTTGGCCCAAACGAAACCCTAAAGACGGCGACCTGAACGTCCTAAATAGCAAAAAGCTTTAGAGTAAGGAAAACTGGCTTCTTCTTTAATTATTGCGAGCTTGAACGTCCTAAATAGCAAAAAGCTTAAGAGTGCACTTAGGCCATCGTTGTGTTTATTGCGTGAGTTGTAGCTTTAGGATAATAGAGTATTCGGGGGAGATACTACGGTACTTGGCGATCCCGGATAGTCTAGAGGAGAGTTACGATTCATAGAATTGGGGAATTTAGCACCGACCTATGACCAAAGGGAATACAACGCACCAATTAAGATGAGGATGTGACAATTCAACCGACCAATAAGAGATAAATAGGGAGTAAGAACATCTAAGTAAACACATTTTTAATCATCATAAGAGCACATCTACATTAACATAGCCTATCTTTACTTTTCAATTGTTTAAGTAGTTAATTAGTTTAATTAAAAAGTATTTAAAGTTGGTAGAAGTACCACCCCCCACTCCTATACCCCGAGATATTTACCTTGCTTTCTAAAAAATATAAAAGACTAAAAGAATCTCCCTCAACCTTACCTTCTCGTCATACATCTCTTCCTAGCATCTCTATTCCCCTAGAGAACGATCAACCCCCTGGGTTTACCCATACTACACTGCAACGATTAGGTACACTGCTTAGAGGCTTGTAAAGCTTTCTCGTAGAAAAGGAAGTCTTTCGACCCCGAACCTGCTATCAAGTTTTTGGTGCCGCTGCCGGGGAATAGAATAGCCAGTTAGATTTCTATCTCGTTTAGGTTTACTCACTTGATTCCTATCAAATGGGCTTTTTTCCTTTTTTCTTAGCTTTCTTTTAGTCTATATTTTTCTTTGTGCTTTTGTTCTTAACCTCATCACTTTTCGTTATGGAAGGTGATAACCTACCAACAATCCACCACCACATCATCCACCACCAAACCACTCACCACAAAATCCACCACTTGACCAACATTCCGTTAACCTTCTTCGCAACCAAATCACTAGTGAAATCGATGAGATTAAAAAATTACATAGGTTACTTGAGAATACAATTGAGGATGCACTTGAAAAAGCGACTAGCGCATCGGGTATTGATTCAATGGTTAGCGATGACTCGGATGATGACTTAGGAGAAGGTGACATTGAGGTCACTGAAATAATAGAAGAAAGTAAGGGTGAGGAAACTAATGGATATTTTAACCTTTATCACACTAAGGAAGAAATTGCATACCACAAGTACATAATCGACAATCCTCGACCACCCATTGTTAGAATCAGTCCTAAAATTAGGCGAGGAAGTCCTTGGAACATTAAGATCCCATGTATGGTTGGATATAGGCATGTCGAGCACGCTTACATAGGCATAGACTCTTCTATCAACGTGATGTCATCGGTTGTTTACAACGACATAATGAATGCGCAACTTAAGACTAGGAGAGACCCTAAGTATCCTAGTGGGGTTTGCAATTTTGTGGGAAGGGTCAAGGATGTACACGTCTTTGTGGGGAATTTCACCTACTTAGTAGATTTTATGATCCTAGAAGATGTGGGATGTGTCATCGACTATAGCTTGTCCCATGTAATGTTAGGAAAACAGTTTATTGAAAAATCCAAACTAAGCTATAACAAATCCGAGGGAACGGTTATATTTTTGGAAGGGAGCAATGAAATTACATATAGGATGCCTTGGAAAATTAGCGGATATGGTCCTCTATCCTACTTTGAAAGGGATAACATTAGAGCCTTTGAGGAAAAGAGCAAATAGGATATATAGAAATGCATAGACTTTATGTGGGAGAAAAGGAGACTCTACTATAAGGATTTTTTGACCCTAGGGCCTAAGTATAGAGTCGATAAGGACTTTTTCAACATGATAGGGTATGCAATGATGATGAAAAATGAGATGACGTAGGAGCACGACTTCGAGTCTAGTTACAAGACTGGTAAATAAAGAAAATCGCTTCTTGGGAGGCAAATCATGCTTAATTGTTTGCTTGTTTTATTTTTCAACTTTGTTTGTGTGTTAATATATCTTTTTCATTGTTGTTTATTCTCATGTTAGATTTTGTTAGAATGCTTTATTTAGTTTTTAACCTCGTCTTAATTTCATATAAAGGTATTTTACAAAAAAACAAGTGTAGGGAAGATCACATATGTTTTAAGAACATGAACATGAGATTAACAATAATTGGAATCATATATATTTGTGTGTTTGTTAGAGTCAAATGCTTGTATCGAGTCATAATGGATGTTTTGCAGGAATATTTCAAGGTTTTAATGAGGTAAAATTTTCAGAATTTTTCCAGAAAAACGTACCAGAACCTTTCTGTCAAGACAATCTGACAGCGTCGGGATTAAAGCCCGACGGCGTCAGGCAATGTAGAATCAGATTATCAGTTTTGTTTTTTTGTGTAACTTGTGATTTTTGGAAACTTCCAATTCTTAATTTTCCAGAAAATCTGCCAACATCCATTTCACAAGCATTATATCTTATTCGCTTTCTAGTTTAGTTTTGTGTCATATATAGTTTTACCACCGATTTTACGTGAGGTTTCGTTTTATTTTCTTATAAGTGTGCATGTTATATTAGACAAGAAGAAGAAATACATATTGGAAGCACTTATTACTTACTCATTCTTCTTAGAGGAGGATTTAACTGCAACTTCACACATATCCTACCGAGCTAATCAGGGGAGTACTAGTTTCTTTCTTTTTTACTTACCTTCCTTTATCATAACTTTGATACTTTTGCAGAACATTGGGGACAATGTTCAGTTTACGTATAGGGAGGGAGAATAAAATGGGAACTTAGAAACTATTCACTCATTTGATTTTTGTCTTGTCCTCAGTAAATTGTATAATAAACTATGAGAAATATTTGTTAGGGTAATTTTAGCACCAAATTTAAATTTTTTTTATGGCATTTACGAGTTAAAATTTAGTATTAATAAAGCGTCTCGTGGATAGAAATTATATGACTAACACAAAAACCGTTTACCACTCAAATTCCACCCCAAAAATGTGAGGTTCGCCCCTAGATATTTAGGAATAAAAGCATTCTTTTTTAATGCTTAGTGAGTGTACCGGTAGTATAATAGATTCTAGAACTTGTTTTGTGATGGATTCCGAGATCGCTAATAAGACTACATTAATGTAGTTAGGATTAACTAAATGATAAGAGGCATTAGGATAACCCTTGTTTGAAACCTGTAATTTAATTATGTCATCCACATCGGTTGAGTAATTTTCCCCACACCCTTGCGATGTACTCATCTTTAGTACACGATACCCCTAGTTAACCCCTCAGAGCCTATCCTTTTCGCGGTTCTCGTGATGTTCCGGTTTCCGGAATATCAATGAAGAGCATTGTTTACAATCCACCCCCAAATGGCCTTAGCCTACCTTGTATGCACTCATCTTTAGTACATTATTGTTATCATTATTAAACCCTTAGTTCAATTATCTAGTTACTTGCATGGTTTCTAAGTCGAGTCATATCATTTTTATACAGTTTTGGGACTATTGGGGCTCATGGGTTAAAGTAATATTTTATGGAGTAACGGGAAAGAACGATAAATTCAAATGTTTTGATCTTTTCAAATCTGGTCAACTAGTGTTAGTGAAATAAAAAATCAAGTGTAGGGATGCTCCTATAAATCCCTTTATTTTGATGTTATCATAGAGGATGGTAGAGTAAAAAGGCATGAAAAAAAGAGAAAAAAAGAAGGGAAAAAGAGTTGTTGAAAAAAAAAGAAAGAAAAAATAAGAAAAACATACGGGCTACCATCCTACATCTATCTTTGTGTTTATTTTTTAAGTTCGTGTTTATGTTTTGTTTCAAGTTGTTTAGTATTAGTGAGTCGAGTCTTGGATTAGCAACGCCACGCTTTACATGCTTGTAACATAAGATTTTTGACTTGCCACCACTAAATATCCCCTATCCAACAAAACCCTTTACTTCCCTACCATAAGCCTAACGTTACAACCCGTTGTAAAGACATGTTAGATAGTTATTCCTAGGTGCTTATGCCAAAGCGGTGGATGTTTGATATATTCTCAAGCCTATGGTAATCTATGTACTATGCCAGGTAATGAGTGTTTATCTTCCATTCCCCTACATGTTATATTTCATATATACCCGAGAGATGAGAGAATCCAAACACTAATTATGAGGTGCTAGTGTATAATTTCCGTGCTTGTTATGACTATTGTGGAACTTGTATTTGTTGTAAATTATTTTAAACCAATGTTTCGTGCCCTCTAACTTATAAATTGATTGGCCAAAAGCACATTTGCTTGAGGACAAGCAAATTCCAAGTGTAGGGATATTTGATAAGGATTTAAAACATACATTTTTAGGAGGTCATTTAAGCCCTAAATCGACACATTTTATATCCGTTACTACTTAAAATCATTCCTTTTCACATTTTAGGTCTTTTGGAAGCAAAATGCTGGAATGAAGCATGTTTGGACGAAAAGGAGCGAAAACATGAAGAAAACGACAAAGTCAAGACTCTAGCTATTCTTAAAGCCTGACGGCGTCCCATCTCAAAGGACGACGCCGTCACTTGTTTATGATTTTGATAAAAGACCAAGCGACGAATCAGGTGATCTTTTGGTTCTAAAGCCTGACGACGTCAAGTTTTAATTATGGAGGGCGCCACCCTTTGTTATACACCAGACGACCAAGGAACAAATCCCAGACGACGTCCCTATTGAAGTCTGACGACGTCACACTCCTCAAATGTCGTCATCCCAACGATGAATTTGCCCAAACGAAACCCTAAAGATGGCGACCTGACGATGTCACCATCAAAAGGCGACGCCGTCTCACTTGTAAATCTATATATAGAATTCGTATTTTTCTGCATTGGAGAGGTAGATTTTTGGAGAGAAAACCCTAACTCGTGTGTAGTCCGACTTGACAGTATTTTAGGATTCCAAAACCTTCTTTACATCATAAGATAAGTTTGATAATCCATATTATCATTATGTCTATCCCATGTTTAATTGTTTGTGTGTATGCTTGCTTGTTTATCATGAGTAGCTAAATTACTATTGTGTTTGATTAGGTCTATGAAACCTAGTTGTTAATTATTTTTAGATTGTCTTTTATCTTGATTGATAGACGCTAGAGTAAGGAAAACTGGCTTCTTCTTTAATTGTTGCGAGCTTGAACGTCATAAATAGCAAAAAGCTTAAGAGTGCACTTAGGCCATCTTTGTGTTTATTGCGTGAGTTGTAGCTTTAGGATAATAGAGTATTCGGGGGAGATACTACGGTACTTGGCAATTCCTGATAGTCTAGAGGAGAGTTACGATTCATAGAATTAGGGAATTTAGCACCGCCCTATGACCAAACGGAATACAATGCACCAATTAAGACGAGGATGTGACAATTCTACCGACCAATAAGAGATAACTAGGGAGTAAGAACATCTAAGTAAACATATTTTTAATCATCATAAGAGCACACCTACATTAACATAGCCTATCTTTACTTTTCAATTGTTTAAGTAGTTAATTAGTTTAATTAAAAAGTAGTTAAAATTGGTAGAAGTACCACCCCCACTCCTATACCCCGAGATATTTACCTTGCTTTCTAGAAAATATAAAAGACTAAAAATTATCTCCCTCAACCTTACCTTCTCGTCATACATCTCTTCCTAACATCTCTATTCCCCTAGAGAACGATCAACCCCCTGGGCTTACCCATACTACACTGCAACGATTATGTACACTGCTTAGAGGGTTGTAAAGCTTGATCGTAGAAAAGGAAGTCTTTCGACCCCGAACCTGCTATCAATATGGTTTAGTATCAAGTAGCCCAACATGCTTCACTAAATCAAGAGCATGTTTCCTTTGAGTCATTGCCAGTCCTGCTTTGTTTTTTAGGAACTCAATTCCAAGGTAATAGTGTAGAGAGCCAAGATCTTTGATGCTGAACTTCTCATCAAGGTTATGTTTGTTTTGTTAAATAAGAGCCTTATCATTGCTAGTAATCAAGATGTCATCTACATAAACCAGGATAGCTATGAATTTGTGGTCTTGTTGTAATGTGAAAAGTGAGGTGTCAACATAGCTCTGCCTAAAGCATAATGATTTAAGAAAAATAGTGAGTTTTTCAAACCATTGTCTATTTTCTTATTTTAAACCACAGAGAGAATTCTTTAGTTTGCAGACAGTGTTTGGAAAGAGTGTTTGTGAATAACCTTGTAGGACTTCCATGTAGACATCCTCATTAAGATCCCCATGTAGAAAAGCATTGTTGAAATCCAACTATTTAATGACCCATTCATGGTGAATTGCTACATCTAGAAGTTTTTTGACAATAACTATCTTTGCAACTAGTTTAAAGGTTTCTTTGTAATCCTATCCTTCCTTCTATTGATACCCTTTTGCATCCAATCTAGCCTTGTATCCTTCTATGGAGCCATCAGCATGGTACTTAATTTTGAATACCCATTTGGAACTAATTACAGAATTTTCAGTTGTTAAGAGTGTAAGCTCACAAGTATTATTCTTTTATAAATCTAAAATTTCCTTATTCATTGCTTCAATCCATTTTATGATCTTGAATGCTTGGTTAAATGTGGTTGGTTCAGTGATTTTTTCAATGTTATTAATGAAATGTAGTGATGTAGGACACAAATTTGAGTAGTTAATGTAGTATGAGTGATGGTAATTGGGATTGTTGACATTGTGTATTGATGATTTTGGAAGTTTGTAATGGTAATATTTGAGTTTGGATGGAATGTGTTTGGTTCTTGTGGAGGTTCTTGGTACTGGTGGTGGTGGTGAGGATGTTGGATCAGATTGGTTCTTAGTATTTTTAGTTGAAGGGGAAGGTTGAGTTGAAGGATTATGTTGTTCAGTGGTGTTGGGTGAGGTGACATAAAGTGTGTTGGGAATGTTAGAAGTTGCAGAATTGGGAGTGTTTGGGTTAACTGAGTTTTGAGAATTGTGGTGTGCAAATGTGGGAGTGTTTGGGTTAGCTAAGTTTTGAGAATTATGGTGCGTAGATGTGGGGGTATTTGGGGTAGAGGTGTGAGGTGAAGGAGGTGTGTTATACGGAGGAGGTGAGGGGATAAAAGTTGGGTAAATGATGGGTGATGAGGGCATTGGTGATGAGCAGTTAGGGGTGTTTGGTTTTGGTGTTGAGAAAGGAAATTTGGAGTCATCAAAGAGAACATTTCTGCTTGTGATGGTTTTATAAGTTTTAGGATCATATAGAAGATACCCTTTCTGGTTGTGTGGGTAGCCTATTAGGATGGTAGGAGTTGCCCTTTTGTCAAATTTGTCTGTGGTGTGATGGTAAGCATAAGGCAAACAACCTATAACTCTCAGATGATCATGAGAAGGAGGTGAGTTGTTAAGTAGTTCATAGGGAATTTTGTGTTGAAGTATTTTGGAAGGTATTCTGTTGATGATATAGGTAGAGGCTAGCAGGCTGTAACCCAAAAAATGGATAGGTAAGTGGGCTTGGAAGTGAATTGATCCTGCCATCTCAAGTAAGTGTCTATGTTTTCTTTCAACCCTTGTATTTTGCTGAGGTGTATAGGGAAATGAGCTCTGATGTGTAATGCCATGTTTGTGGAGATAGGTAGCAAAGGACGAGTTAATGAATTTAGTACCATTATATGTTCTTATGATTTTGACATGAGCTTGAAACTGAGTTTTGACAGATTTATGAAATGTTTGAAAAGTTGTGAAAACATAGTGTTTACTAGGTAATAGGTATGTCCATGTTGCTCTTGAGAAGTCATCAACAATGGTGAGAAAATAGGTGCACTTATTGATTGTGGTATGCTTATATGGACCCCATACATGAAGGTGAATGAGTTCGAATTTTGATTGTGCATGAGATGTACTTACAAGAAAAGGTAACACATGATGCTTAGCTAATGGAAAATTGGTACTTTTACAATCAGAATTACAATGAGAAAGAGATTTTTTTTTTGATTTTCTTAAGCGTTTGAAGTAGAGTGCGTCCTAGTCTTGTGTGCCAAAGGTTTAAGCTGCTGACATTGGATAGAATTGTTGAGGAGGGCTTCACCGAGGCATTGGTTGAAGCTAAGAGATAGAGTCCATCATGAAGAGTGCCATGAGTGATACTCCCATCATGGCCCTAAAAGACAAACTTGTTATAAGTGAATGTAACTAAAAGTAAGGTCTTGTGTAGTAGCGTGCTGATTGAGATGAGATTGTAGGTGAAGGTGGTTATGTAGAATACTTCATGAATGGTAAGTGATGGTATTAGGTGAACTAATCCAACATAGTTTACTTGTGTTGTGTGTCCGTTAGGTAGGGAGACAGTGATTGGTGTGTGCAGTTTGGTGATATTATGCATTAAGCCAAGTGAGATGCAAATGTGATCTGTGGCCCCACTGTCAACAATCCATATGAATGATGTTTTTAAAATGTTTAAAGCAATAAATGAGTGCATCTTAGCAATAGAATTAAAATAATGAATACCAGTTTATTAGTAAGAACTGAGATATTGTGAGTAAATAAGAGTATACCTGCCATATGTGGAGTCATACCAAGAGTATCACCTTGAGTAATCTGCATCACTAGTATGATTTGATTCAATTGATTTTGTAATTGATCCATTCTGGCATGAACTTGTGCCTTTGAGTTGTTTGCAGATCCAGAAGTGGAACACTGATCAAGAGGACTCATGAGTGGTGCTTCAGTATCCATTAGTGGTAATGACTTAGTGGTGACCATGTGCACATATCTTTCATTCCTGTTGGTGGTTGCACTCCTTTGAGAGGGTGTTTGGTACTTGTGATGCAGTGGGTGAGTAGGAGGATAACCAAGTAACTTGTAGCATTACTCATTGTGGTGTCCTTCCTTCTTGCAGTATGCCAAAAAAAAAAAAAAATCCCTTTCCTGAAGTTGTTTCTTCTCTCATTTAAATGTTATTTGTAGTGTTTGGTGCTGTATTATTGAATTGAGTGTTCCTGTGTGGTGGTGTGTAGTTGCCTCTATAGGTGTTTAGTGCAATAGGAGTGTTAACAGGGTGTTTGGGTGATTCTCTTTGCTTCTCTTATTGTCTCAACATGCTGTATGCCTTTACCACAACAGGTAAAGGGTGTATAAGTAGAATTTTCCCCCTAATGTTGGTGTAACTTTCATATAAGCCGATGAGAAACAAAATCAATCTCTTCTTTTGTTTCATTTGACCATTTTATTTCCCATTTTCAACAACACATTTACAGGTACATGCATATGGAGCTTCTATTGCATCTAACTCATTCCACAAACCTTAGAGCTCATGGTAATACACTTCCACAGAACAGTTTAACTATTTGAGTTCAACTATTTCATTTGCTATTTGATAGATCCTATGTCCATCCAGTTGGGAATATTTGTTAGGGTCCGGTTTGAGCGCACACGTTCATGCAAACCATGAAGGATATGAATAACAATTTTAGCAAGTGAGGAAAACTGATGAACATCAACTAGGTTGAGTTTAGTTTTGCTTGAGAACAACACATACATGCTAATAACACCATTTTTACTTTTCAACTTTATAAACCTTATTAGAAATGAATCTAAGATTTACAAGGGATAGCCTACGGAAAACTACCCCGTTTGATGACAGATTCTCTCCTAACTCAAACAACATGAGGCAGCTAGCTTTAAAAAGTTGTTCCTAGGAGAGATGGATTCTAACTATAATACTTTGTATTATTTTTCTACGTTTGAATCTCTACTGAATCTAATTACAACCTTTGGTTTATATAGAGGGGGAAACAATGGTTGCACCTGGGTCCACAGTAAGCTGTCCGCTTGCTTTAGATGCACGTGCCTAGTAGGCTAGTTTAAAGCGTACTTTCGGCTTTCCCAATTTGACAACTTATAGTCCTAATGCCTGTTTATCGTATATCGATAAGTACTTGATCTTATCTTCTCAAGAAAGTTTCCCGCCCATGCATTCAGAAGCTTGAGGTTGTAAACTTATATTAAGTCTTCAATAGTCATAGAGATATTTGTCAAATCCCAGTGACTCTGGTGTTACTTTTAGCTCCTTGTAAATCACTCCCTGACACCACATAAGTTTGTGAGATGTTTTCTTCAGTTGGTCTTCGACGTCCCTGAAGCCATACAGGTGTTTGAGCTTTATATAACACTCACTGATTTATTTATCAGTGAGTATCACCTTCTAAATGATAATCAAGGATACATGTTCTCTGATAACATATCAGGGAGTATCTCATTTCTGATGCATTGATAGTTATGAAGTGACATTCTCTCTGATCGTTATCAAAGACTTTATGCTCACCGACCTTCAGAAGGTGTATTAAGCTATTTTATGTTTAAATACTTGTCAGAGAGAATTGGGTCGGTTTGTCAGACCCACGAATAGTGCTCATGCAATTCATTCCATAAGGCAAATGCAGAATTGACAAAAGTGAGATGATTACCAATTTGCTTAGACACAGTATTCAAGATCCATGAAATAAGCATGTCATTAGCTCTTTCCCAATAAGATTTTAGAGGTGATGTCATTCGAGGTTCTTCATACTTACCATTAATCAACTTTAACTTATTCTTAGCACTGAGAGCAATAAGCATTGATCTCTTCCAAGTTCCATAATTATCTGAACCACTAAGTTTCTTGGAGATTAACAAGAGTCATGGGTGATCATTTGAATGAAAGTACAATGGATGATGTCATGAGTTAACATCATCATCTAGCGCTAAAAATGTGGATGTATTATGAGAATTTGAGTCTGTTTGTGTGATTGTGATTCAAGAAATGAAGTAATGATATGATTTTTTTACAGTTTTGAAGGTTTTATCAATGGCGGATAACAGATTTGTAACAGATTCAATTGTGTGTAACATATTTAGTTGTTCTTGATTGAATTTGTTGTAAATTGATGAATTGTGGGATTGTTAATGGATTATTGTGGTTGATTATGGTGATTAATTGTTGTAAAAGTGATGGTTGTGATGTCAGAAGTGGTAGTTGATGATTGATAGTGGTGGTTTGTGCTTAAAATTTTTGGCGAGAGAGTTTGTTGTGATGGTTGTTGCTGGAAAAATTGTTACAGTCACTAGAGTCAGTTATTCACCACAGTTTGTTGTGGTGCTGTCTCTGATAACATATCATAAAGTTGAGAGAAAAAAACATTTAACATATTGAAAGTGAATTTGTATTATGAATTGTTAGTTACAAAATGAGAGGGTTACAAGTTTTTAAATACTGCACATTTGGCGGGAAACCAAGAACTAACTAACTAGCTACAACTGAAGTAAACTAGCTTCTACAATTACAAAGTTATATTGATTGGCATTTATACAAACTCTTGCTCTGTTTTTGCAATCAGAGTGTTTGGGTGTCTTGGCAATCTTCACTGAATTGATGCTGTGTATACCTTTAGATGAAAACGAAATCAATTAATCATTGATACAATAAAGGAAGATAAAGCATATTGTATGTTGTTTTACGTAATTATGAAATAATGGATATTGATCGTCAATCACAATTATCAGATGTAAAACTTACAATAATATCTAACTGCATCAACATAGCGAACTTAGAACAGCCAATAGATCGAGTGATTCAAAAGCATGAATTATTCATTTTTTGGGTCAATGAGATGACCAAATTAAAGTATCCTCTTAAACACATGCTCTCATCCCTCTTAAACACCGCGTCAATCATGGAATTACCGAATTCAGATGTCACCAACGGTTCTATATAAGCTCTCACCACTTTTTCTGCACTTTTCCCGTATGTGCGACTAGGCTCATTTAAATTATTCATATTTGTATAATCTATGTCATCAGGATCCCAATTAACTTCAAAAACATTCAAGCTATCAAGAGAAATGAGCCTTTAGACTGAATAATGTTTCTAACTTCTTATTCGCATGGATAATAGACTTGGGATATTGAATAAGTCAATATATGATTCTTGAACCTGCCCCTCTGGTATTTATTGAAGCATAATTAGTCCTTTAAGCAATAAGAAGAATTAGATATTTCGAACAAAAGATTCTTAGTAAATTAAAAGTTGAGAAATTATTTACCTCTTTGACAATGTCATGAAGTGATTGTGCAAGAAGCTCCAAATGACGACAACCATCATCACTAGTCAGATCCACTTCACTACGAACAACAACCGTTAGAACCGTTCGTCTACTATAAACTAGTTCTTGAGAATGCAATTGTAAAACTTTGTGCAGTCGGTAATAAATTGCTTTCCATATGCTTGGATAACATTCAGAGGGCTTGTCTTTACTACGTATACATTCAGTGTGTTGTTTTCAAGGCCTTCAGGTACTTATCACATTTTGCAGGAACTATAGTTTAGCATTGAAATTATTTTCTGTTTGTTAAATTATATGTTTGGCAATAAGCTATTAAGCAAACATGAGAAAGCCAATGAACACTATAAGAGAAGTAGACAAGATGCAAACTTTGGTCCGGAAAGAGTATGTAACCAAAAGAGCCAGCATTGCTCTCGCTCTTCTCCTTACTGTTGATTGGGTTCGTGTTCAGGAACAACGAAAACACAACAAGGGCCAACATGTTCTCCCTTCTTAAGTTTTTTCTTAAAAATCCGGTAACATTTTGAAAAGGTTATTGAAATTGTTTACGTATGGTAAATCGGTATTAAGAATGGGTTGGGATGGTTTTGTTGTTTGGTTTCTCGTGTTGAATGATAAGGACCCGATAAATTGATTGAGATAAAGAAGCTCGGGTAACAATTAAACAAAGACCATTTGTAGACTGCACGTGAGGCAATATTTTCCAAAGTATGTGAAACTTATGACGTTATGTGCTAAATCTTATATTTATAGAGAGGCGCGTAAGGTTTAGAGATAAACCATTAAGGGAGGATCAACGGCTGTATAGAAGCCATGTGTTGATCATCTGAGGAGTAGACAAGGAGGACATCTGACCTTCCCTCCTTGGCCCATACATGAGAGTTCTTTGCTTCTTATAATGTTGGTCGTGTGTCTCCCACTGCCCTATGTCATATTCGTACATCCTAACCGTTAGTGACAGTTGGGGAGCAGTAGTACTACACGTTTAGCGTAGCTTGATGAGTTTCATCAGGCCAAGGGTGGCCTTTGATTATGGGCGGACCGCTATCAAGTGTTTATTGATAAGCCTTGGTAATGGGCTTGATTTGTACACATATTTAGTGGGCTTGAGCCGCTAATATTAATACACTATCAAGACCCCCACTCTAGTGTTGTATCATGTATGAGTAATATGATGATGGAATTTTTAACTGGGTCCCCTAAGCCCGTGCTGTGTTACCAAGGTCCCTTCTCAAGTTTAATATTCCCAAACTTATCTCATGTTTGTTTTTTGTAATGATGACTAAGTTCAGGATATTTTACCTCAATCAGGGTTTTGAGCTGTGTTGGGAAAGATGGGTATTTAATGTTTCGTGAGAAGTGTAGGAAAATCCATTTTTAGGATGATTCGCCATCTTTGGGATTTAATGTTTCGCCGTTGTCTTTTTTACTATAGGCGTCGTCATCCTGAAATTTATCGAGCGGTGTGTTTGACTCATCTCTTTGACTGTACATGATGCGTATGTTGACTTCAGCTATACTCGTGTCTTTGTAGGGTGAGATTCAAGCCCTCCATTAAATGTGTTTTGACATAGTGGGATTTTTCCAAGTGTAATGCGATAATTCATTTTCTTTGCCTATAAATAGGGCTAGAAAAATGCGGAAGTTACAACCTGAAGCGAATAAACTTCTTTTCCTCTTCCCTTTTCCCAGATCTCTTCCCAAACCCTAAAAGTTTCATTCTAATAGAATTTTTTTCGTCGATTTTTCTTGAATTTTACTAAGGTTAGTTGTCATTCTTTGTACAAGAAGAAACACTTCTTCGGTTTGTTTTTAGTATAACTGAAGGATGGGTGTTAGTCATGGTAATGGCAAAGACATTATTTTTTTTCTCGAATCATTTACCCATGTGTGGAGTTTAGATGTGGAGATGTTAACTCTTCTTCTATTCTTGGCTAACTTTTGGATTCTGTGGGACTATTTACCATTTTTCCTTAAGCACTATTAGGGTGAATTACTTCCCGAAAGAAAATACCAGCAATATTTGACAAATCGGATGTTTTATTGCAAGGAAGAAAATGCGTTAGTTTTGAAAAATGATCAACCACTACAAATACTAAATCAGAAGATCTTTGTATACGTGGTAACCCTAAAACAAAATCCTTGGATATATCCTCCCATGGAGCTTCAGGAATTGGCAGAGGAGTATACAATCCGGTGTTTTGAGATTGGCCTTTGTTGGTTTGACATATGTAAAACTTTTAACAAATTTATGACCAAGATGGCCACCAAGACCTCCCTCATGAAGTTCCTGAATTAAGTGCTCTCTAAGCGACCTCAAGGTATGTACAACCGATTCATAAAGAATACGAACCCATCTTGAACAAGATATAAGCCACTTGGAATATATGTTTCATTCTGTCTCCTTACTTCTTCAAATTTGTCATCAAATATGTACAAATCATTTAAAAAATCAAGAACAATGACTTCACTTTCAATTGTTGTAAGTAAAGTTGCTCGTCGACTTAAGGCATCCGCTACCTTATTCTGAGTACCTGTTTTGTGCTTTATGACGAAAGTAAATTGTTGAAAATATTCCATCCAATAAGCATGCATGCGAATGATCGAGTTTTGGCTATTGAAACATTTCAATGCTACGTGGTTAGTTTGAAGCACAAATTCTTGCTGGAAAATATATTTCTCCCAATGCTTAACAATCCGTATGATAGCATAAAATTCGAGCTCATACGTGGTTCACTTTCTTTGAGCTTTACTAAGTTTCTCAATAAAGAATGCTACAACACCAATGACAGGAAGCATCAGTCTCTAACTCAAATGGGTTTTAAAAGTTAGGTAAGATAAGAACAAGAGCTGATGTAAGTTTCTGTTTAATTAGTGAGAAGTTGTTAGAAACATCATCTCCCCATTTAAAACTCCTTTTTAGGCATTCAGTGATTTGAGCCATGATTGTACTTAAATCCCAAATGAAGCGACGATTGAATGTTTCCAAACCATGGAAATTTCTAACATCACCAATTGTCTGAGGTGTAGGCCATTCTTGTATGACTTTAATATTTTCAACATCTACATGGATACCATAAGATCAGTAACCACAAATCCTAATAAAAGTAGCTTGTAAGTCATGAAGCTACACTTCTTGAGGTTTACAAATAATTGATATTCTTGCAAAGCCATAAGCACTTCTCGTAGGTGGTCTAAATGCTCATCTTCTGTGTTGCTATAGATAAGAATATCATTAAAGCACACAACAAGACATTTACCAATGAAGGGATTTGGGATTTGATTCATTAATCGCATAAACGTGCCCTGGGCATTTGAAAGCCCGAAAGGCATCACAAGCAATTCATAAAGGCCTTATTTTGTCTTAAAAGAAGTATTCCATTCATTTCTAGGACGAGTTTGAAGTTGGTGATAACCACTGCGAAGATCAATTTTGGAGAATACCTGAGAATGATGCAACATATCTAACATGTCATCAAGACGGGGAATGAGGAATTGATACTAAACTAAAATTCTGTTGAGGGCTAGACTATCGATACACATACACCAAGTTTTGTCCTTCTGTGGTACAAGTAATGCTGGAAACGCACATGGACTTTTGCTTTCTTGAATGACACCCTTATTAAGTAGTTCTTCTACCATGCCCTGTAAAATGTTGGTTTCAGTTAGACTCATACGGTAGTGAGGCAAGTTTAGGAGACTAGCGGGTTGAAAGTCCATTTGGTGTTAAATGTCTCTTAATGGAGGGAGACCATCCAAGAGTTCTTCAAGCATGATGTTCTTGAATTCAGAAAATAAATCATGTAGATTAGGTGGTACATTCTCCATTATCGTATCGTCCCATTTTACAAAAATGACGACTATGGTTTGAGCATGTTGCACCTCAGTGAAAAAGGTCTCTCGCGAGCATAAGAGAATACTATTTGCTTTCTCTTTAGTTGCTTTCGGTTGATCTTCACTAGAAAAGGGACATAAAATGAATTTTGACCATCTTTTGAAAACAAGAAAGTGTTTTCATTCCCTTTGTTTATCATACCTAGATTAAATTTCCAAGGTCTCCTAAGTAAGACATGACACACATCTATGTCTGCAATGTTGAATAACACTGTGTCTTTGTGCTTGCCCATGGAGATCGGAACTTCACATTGTTCAGTTACCCGCACTTCACCCATGGCTTTAATCCAACTGATCTTGTATGGTGTCGGATGTTTCCATGGTGCTAACTTGAGTCGACTAACGATATTTCGTGAGATGATATTCTCACTACTTCCGCCATCAATGATGATGTTGATGACGTCTTGATTGATTCAACTCGTGTTCAAAAGATGTTGTGTCGTTTGGTGTCTTCACTTTTTTTAGGAGTGGTGAGCATTAATACACGAACAATATAAGAATAAGCTTCCCCTTGTTCATCCTCTTCCTCATCAAGAATATAATCAGGTTCAATGAAACATTCCTAGTTCTCAGATTTTTCAAATCAATCATCTCGTTCTGCAACATTCACAGGTTTGCTCGCTCGACACTGGCTAGAAGTATTGTCACACCCCCAAATTACCTGTTTTGCAGCGGAATGGAATTCCTGGGGGATGACTGTCATAGCATCAAAGTTATAGTTATATTGAACGATCTAAAGTGTCGTTTGGAAAACACATCGTTTGATTTATTAAAACAATCAGAGTTTATAAAGTATAGGTCCCAAATGAAAATCAACGTGTGCGGAAATAAGTTTGATACAAGCCAAACGATGTTTTTAAAGTGTGTAAATCCCATGTGAGACGCGTCATCACCACGACTCTATGATATGTCCATATGCATGCCATGAAGTGAATGCCTTAGATACCTGAGATAAAACATGCTAAAAAGTGTCAACACAAAGGTTGAGTGAGTTCATAGAGTTTGTGTTGAAATGAAAAACCTTTAGAAAATGTTCATGCAGCAAAGGCATTGTAAATCCACTCAGTTCCAAGTTCCGCCCATACAAAACTTGAAACCTGTGTGTTTACAACCCATTGCCCAAAATAGAATGACAATCATGATTATGCGCATCAAGGTAGTTAAAAGTATAAATGTCACCACAAGGGTCTTCCAACAACTCATGTTGGGATGTTCCTCCAACGACTCACGTTGGGCTGTATCCATAAGAATGGCCTTCCAACATATAAATATTGGGATGTTTGTTTAAGTCTAGTCACTTCACACACCAAGTCTAAAGTATAAGTAATATTGTTTGGCAAAAGAGTTTAAATGTTTTGATAAATAAGCATGTATCTCGCCCCAAAGAGTTTGTAAGAATTTAAAAGAGTAAAAGCGGGGTATGAACTCACCTGGTGCAATAGTTATGATGACAAAGTGGATGCACAGAAATGAGACGCAACTCTCTAACCGCGACCTATGATGAATGATATGATCTAATATAAGTCATGAAACAATGTCGTGCATGCAAATCCACATGTAATCTATACCACTTGTACATTTTGAAAATAGAATTTATCGTCGAAATATATGTTTATGACATCTCGTCATGTTATAAAATACTTTACAAGTATATACGTTGAATCAATATCCTACGATAGTCGTTTAATGATTTATTATGAAATTATAACTTTTCGTCGTAAAACAATATAATTTGACAAGTCATGAGAGTGACTAAATGGCCTTGAAAAGCTAGTCGTAAAATGGTGCACATCGAGTGTTAGGAAACAAACTCAACGGTTTAGGAAAGCTTGTAGCATTATCTCAAAGTTTTAGCTTTTAAGTTTTTATCATGGAGGTCTCGATCATGGAGAAAAACATAGGTAAAGTAGGGTACTTGTATCCAAAATATTGTTTAAGGGTGGTTTTCGGCAAAGTTTAAGTGACCGTATTTTACTCGTTACAACTCCGCTTGACGAACGGTTGTACATTTTGGAAAATAGGCTCGATGAACTTACTTTTACTAGAAGACATCACGTTATAAAAAGTACTCCATTGATGTTAAAAACGACCCTCAACATGGTCCTTCGTGACCGTAATATTTGTCTAATAGAAATATATTAGTTTTTCTTATATAATATAGTTACGGCAACTTTGTTTAAACGCGTGTAATTTAATCGTTACAAGTCCGTTTTCTACGTTTTATATATCCTTAGCTTCGTATCAAAGTATACTAATATATTTTTGATAAGTCGACACATTTTATAACGCTTAAGACTCATTTTTGACTCGTAAAAAGTCGAGACAGCATGCTGAATTTTCTGAAACAATTAGTTTTCGTCGTCAACTTGAAAAATTCATAACTTTTTCGTTATAGCTCCGTTTTAATCCGTTCAAGCGGCCACGTTTTCGTTTTAAAGTTTATTTTCTAAATATCTAGCCCAATAATTTTTACTCACTGTCGAAATTTCCAGAATTCAAAAATATGGACAGACCCTTAATTAAACTTGTCGAAATGAGTTTTTCTCGCGCCAAACCTATTCTAACCAATTCAAAACAACTCCGAAGCTATTCTAATCCTACCATACACCTTCTTAGAGTGTCATGGGTTCCTAGGCATCATCAAAAATGATATATTTCAAGGAATTCATTATAGGATAATTATATTACATAATAAGTAATAAAAACAACAAAAGTGGTATAAATTCATATGTAACATGCATGTTTCTTGCAAAAATGATGAAATAACAATAAGATGAATATGAAAAAGTTATGAAGATCATGAAATGCTTACTTGAATGATGAAGGGATTTTTATTGCAAATACATAATCAACCTAGAGGTTTATATTTCAAAACCTTAAGATATACAACTAATAGAGATTGATAACATATGAATCTTGAAAAATTTATGGATTTCCTCCATGTTTCTTGATATGGCCGGTCCACAAGGGAGAAATGGAAGAGAGGATTAATCTAGTTTACACCTTATGTTATGTGTGATGTATGTTTTTATTTTTGCAAATATCTACTAGTTAACAAATATCTCAAGTAAATGTGTAGGTGTACATGAAGGAAGTAAAAATCAAATTGGTGACTTGGGATGACTTGGGGTGGCCGGCCATGTGTATTAGGGGGGGGGGGGTTTAAGTGTAATTTTGAGTAGTTAAATGTATAAAGTCATGTTATAATGTGTAATTTGTAATATAATTAGGTATTTAGTGTAGCGTTAACTAAAAATAGATTTTAACGGAACAAAATAAAATGTATTGAAGTCATAAAAATTATAAAAATACATTTCTTACAAGAATTGAGTGAATAAATATTTATCGTGTTGAATTTACGAAAACCGTCGTAAATATTTATACCTAACAATTTATATACAAAATAAATTGAAAACATCGGGTAAATTAATAATATAATTTTTTTTATAGTATTAAAATGAGAATAAAAATATATTAGGAATATTTTTGGAAGTGTCGGACCAAATGTTCAAAATAAATGATTACACGATAGCGTTTATTTAATAAGAAAATAAACGTTTAATGTAAAAATGCAAAACCCATGCATAAATTGATATGAAATGATGTTACTAATGTTGTGTAGACTAAATCTAGTCTATATGAAATGTCCTGAAATTACGAGTTGTCACATTCGCCCACCCAATAAGGAATTCAGTCCCTGAATTCAGTTCGTGTTGGTCTCTCCGGTTTAGGGTTTG
Organism: Chrysanthemum seticuspe; assembly: GCA_019973895.1. NCBI lineage: Eukaryota > Viridiplantae > Streptophyta > Magnoliopsida > Asterales > Asteraceae > Chrysanthemum > Chrysanthemum seticuspe. The sequence continues at coordinate 152,293,247 of BPTQ01000007.1, forward strand.
ATGTGGCAAACTTTCCCATTCTCGAGCAAAACCCTCAAAAGACTTTTAGGTAACCGATTTTTACTTAATCTCACAACTCATCAAACAAGAACTGTCATGAGATTAGGCTAAATCGGTTTGAGCAACAACTTGTTTCTAGCTTGATCTTTGCAACTCATCAAACAAGAACTGTCGCTCGGACCAAACTGGAAACAAGTGGTTTGAAGAAAATCTTTTGAAAATTTGGCTCGATTACGGAATTGCTTACACATATGAGACTACTACTCACTTCATTGCATGATTCTTCCTGAATTAGACATAGGTGGTCAGGCTATGTATAATTTAGGAGTAACTATGCAATGCTGGGACTAATCAACTCATATGATGTTTGGTGTTAAGTCATAAACCCGCATGTATAATGAGTATGCACTTACGATGAAATGATGAGATGCTATGATGATGTGGTTATAGTCTAGGGTCAATGATGCAACCTAGTTCTCTATAACCGATGCTCTGATACCAATCTGTCACACCCCCAAATTACCTGTTTTGCAGCGGAATGGAATTCATGGGGGATGACTGTCATAGCATCAAAGTTATAGTTATATTGAACGACCTAAAGTGTCGTTTGGAAAACACATCGTTTGATTTATTAAAACAATCAGAGTTTACAAAGTATAGGTCCCAAATGAAAATCAACGTGTGCGGAAATAAGTTTGATACAAGCCAAACGATGTTTTTAAAGTGTGTAAATCCCATGTGAGATGCGTCGTCACCACGACTCTATGATATGTCCATATGCATGCCATGAAGTGAATGCCTTAGATACCTGAGATAAAATATGCTAAAAAGTGTCAACACAAAGTGTCACACCCCCAAATTACCTGTTTTGCAGCGGAATGGAATTCCTGGGGATTGACTGTCATAGCATCACAATCACAGTTATATTGAACGACCTAAAGTGTCGTTTGGAAAATACATCGTTTGATTTAATAAAATAATCAGAGTTTACAAAGTAGGTCCCAAATGTGAATCAACTTGTATGAAAATAAGTTTGTTACAATTCATACAAACCTTGTATTTGAAATGTGTGAAACCGTCACCCAACACTTGTGTGTCCAACGTTCAAAACATACCCGCCCTGAACCTTGACTCACCTAAATGTTACGGAAACGATGTATTTGCTAAAACTTTCAGAAATGTAAAGTTGCTAAATGTTACGGAAACGCCGTATTTGCTAAAGATTTCCGAAATGTAAAGTTTTGTTAGAGATACTTGAGTGAGTTGGAAACACAACTGTGAAAATCGTACAAAATAGAGTCCATAGATTCCGTACGTGAAGTACCGTGCGTAGACCTGTGTAGTACCTCAGCACCACTGCTGCGCAGAGTGAACCCAAAATGCATGAAATTTTGTAGCAAACTTAACATTGTTTGAATAAAAGTATGTTCAACTAAGTGTAAACCCTGGATGAAACATTTGAGACTAATAAAATAATTTAGTTTGCTACATAAAAGGTTTGCTGTGAAATCCAGCAAGTTATATTGACACTAACACTACGATACTGTCAGTTAGGGGTCCTTAAGGTAAGGCGACGTTTTGTCCATTAAACCCCCACACTG
>BPTQ01000007.1:152297664-152383463 GCA_019973895.1 Chrysanthemum seticuspe
CTTGCATAGAGATAGTGTAGAGACTAGAATTACGCGAGCCAGACATAAGGTCATTTCCTTGTAGATCACGAATGAAACAAGTTTTCTCCCTGAAAGCAACCTCCAAATCTCCATCACAAAATTGACCTACTGAAAACAGATTGTGACCGAGGCCTTCCACATAGTAAACCCTGCTGATTTCAATGTTCCCATTGACATAATCTCTGTAGCCCATGATGGCTGCGAAGTGATCGTTCCCGAATCTGACAGTGCCAATGAACTTTGCAATAAAGTTTGATAACAGTTTAAGGTTGCCTGTCATGTGTCGGGAACATCCGCTATCAACAATCCAGAGAATGATCTGTATCACCTGCATTACACACAGACGACACAGATGGAATAGAAGTAGATGTAGAACCCGAAATGTTAGAGGGTTCCGAAGCAGGTATATTAGATACACACACATTAATAAGTTTAGGCATCCATTTAAATCCTAGTGTGTTGTATATCCATTTCTGCCATCTATAACTACTCTTTGCTTTAGTCTTAGTGAAAGCACTAGGTGGTACTACATTCTTAGGAGGTGAAGCGGGAACTACTGTGATAGCAATGGTTGCCTTAGAATCTAAAGAAGGTGGTTTACCAAGCACAGACTTAGAATGATTAGTGGGCCTAGAGGTATTCCGATTCTTAGGATTCCGTAATCGAGAGATTATAGCTTTAGCAACACATTTGTCATGACAATCAGAATTCATACTCTTTCGACAAATAACACAAGGTGCATCAGACTGAATATCAAAAGTACTTAACGGTTTAGCATTCGTTACATCACTATTTGTATTACATTTGCCAGACGCAACATCTATAGTGGAAGCAACATGAGTTTGATTCAGAGTCCTAGGGTGTTCTTCTACTTTAGCATTCCTTATTGATCTTTTCTTAGGTCGCAACTTCCTATTCTTCGTTTGAGTGCTCCTAGGCTGTGAAGTGCGGATGTTTGGAAAAGATGCAACTATTCCTGTTTCAGTAGAGGGAAACACATTAGCAACTTGTGATTTGGCAGTGGGAATTCTAGGTTCACGATTACTAAGTGTGACTGGTGCTAATCTCTTAATCACAGTAGGCGGAAATTGTTCATACTTTCCTAACATTTCCCGTAACTTAGAGATGGTGTGAATCAGATCTTGATTTTCAGAACGAATATTACCAGCAAAATTCATGACTTCTCTAGTGTGAGCCAGATATTGATCAAGTTCGTTTGATGCTTCAAGTCGAGTCTTTTTGAGTAAATCAAATATGACACCATATTCCTGTTTAACTTTTAAAAGTTCTTGTTCATATTTTGAGATTTGACTTTTCAAAGACACGTTTTGATCATCCAGTTGCTCAATTTTAGGATCAGAAGATTTTGCACTCAACTGAGCGATTTTCTTTTGAAAACTAAGTTGATGGTTGTGAATATCTTTTTCACACCAATGAAGACGACGTTTTGCATTGTAAATTTCAGTGAGTAATCGTTTATTTTCAGCTTTTAAAGACTCGATCTGAAGCACATTATCGGTGTTCTCAACAGTAACAACACTTTCAACAATATCAGCAGAGATATGATCAGATGCATATGGCAAAGAATATAATAACACAACATTATGGATATCAGCACAGATAACATCTTCCAAGAGTCGATCAACATCTTTTCTTAAGAGTTTCTTTTTACGTTTAGTATTAGAAATAGATGTTTCTGTTTTCTCGAAAACGTTTTTCATTACCCCAAGTTCCTTATGAAAATCCTTTTCCTAGGCAATTGCACAACTTTTCAAGTTTTTAACATTAGGTAAAAGATTTTTCTGAAAAATGTCTCTTTGTTCTCGCGCCAGAGGCGATTGAAAATGTTCAACTTTGATTTCAGATCGATATTCTATCTCATGTTGTAAAATTTTGAGGTCAGCCATGAAAATGTCAAAATATCGAAGGATTTTTCGATTTTCAGGTTTTGAGTTTACTTCACTAATGGAAGGTAAAGGACCGTAAGTTTGTGCAAATTCTGTTTTGGGATTAACATTAGAAGACTCAAGTGTTTTGATGATAACCCTTGGTGTGTTAGAAGAATCCGTTGGTGTGACAAAAGTGACCGCGTTTGTATAATTAAAAGGTTTGTTGTAAACAACGTTTTTTAATTTTGATCGACTCTCGTCTTCTGCATCTAATTCCTCTTGACGATGATATTCAACAACACTCATGACAGTATTATCAATTTTGTATTCTGCACTGGAAACTTCAGGAGTTGGTTTGAATGTTTTTAGTGAAAGCTTTGGTTTGTAATCAGCTAGATTTTTTCCATATCCTTTTGGATTGGGTTTTAAGGTAAACTTTTCAATAGCTGTTACTGATTCACCATGTTTGTAAACAACAGTTTTAAACTCTTTAAGTTTGTTTTGCAAGCCGATAATTTCTTCAAGAAGGTCATCTACCCGATTCGCTGAATGCTTTTTGTATGCGGAGAACTGTTTTTGACAATTTAACAACTCAGCCTTAGCTTTTTGATTTTCCAAGGTGAGAGCGTTAATTTGCTTTTTATGTTCATGTTTCAGTTGTTCTAATTCAGACAACAAAGCATTCTTCGAGGCGGCTAGATCACGCATCTGTCTCTCTAAATATTTTTCATTTTGATGAGATTTTGCAAACGCGGCTTCAAAACCTTTTTCACGGTTTTCTTGAGTTTTGAAAAAGTTGAGTTGCATTTGTAAGCATTCAAAATCCTTGGTTAACAGTGCATTTTTACTTTTTAAGGACTGATTTAATGCAACACATTCAGCAATTTTGGATTGTTGGTCTTTAAGTAACAGAACAAGATCTGGATGAGGCAAAGGTTCATCATGTTCAACGTGAGTCACAACATGATCATTATTTAGATCCTCAAGTATAACCACGGAGTCAATTTGATTATCAAGGGAAACCATAAGGTCTTCTGGATCGTCAAATGTAACTACGGGGTTTATTTGAAAATCGTCAGAATGAGATGTAGATGACTCATTTTGAGCATTATGAGCCGTGCTGGATTCAGATATTGATGGAGATATTAGTTCAGATATGATGATGGTTTGTTCGGGTACCTGAGACAAGCCATCAGTGTCATACACTGGGCCTGTTTCACTCATGTGTAACTCTTGCATATTAGCCATCAACATAACAACTGCATTGGCCTGCAAGTCCTCCATATCATCATCCGAGTCTGCATTTGCCATAAAGCTCTGTTCTTTGTCTGTGAGAGATCCACCAGCTTCATCCTTAAGAGCCAAAAGTAAAGCCTCTTTGAAATAAGCACTGCCCCTAGTCCTCGGCTTTGGGCATGCATTAGCCAGGTGTCCCTTCTCATTGCAGTTGTAGCATCTAAGACCATTTAACTGATTCTGAGCATTTCCCTGTTCCACCACTTGAGCTCTGTTGTTATTCCTACCCACAACATTGAACCCTTGACCACCGCCCATCTGACGACCATAATCACGATTCTGAACTTCAACCCGTGTGTTAGATGAGGAACGAATACGATTGTTGGATTTGTTGGTGTAACGGCCAAAAGCATTAGCAATCATCACAAATCCTTGTTGCAATGCTTCGAATTGATCGATTTCCTCAGTAGCTTCACTGACATATGCTTGAGCATTGTTGCTGTATGGAACCAATTGATTTTGTTGAGGTTGATGCTGTGAAGGTGTGTTTGAAGCAGTTGGTTGAGTTGCTGGTTGAGAGGGATAATTCTGTTGAGCATACAAGGCAAGTTGTTGATTATCCGGTTGTGACTGTTTCGCAATTTGAGCACGGAGAATCCTTTCCCGATCAACTTCCTTTTCATGAGGCTTCAAGTAATCGTACAACAATCCATAAGTAGAATGATGCATATTCTTCGCTTGACGGAGAAAGATGACATACTTCTCCCATTCAGGACCAAGACTACTCAGGAACTTAGTATTCACTGCAATTCTTGGCATGATGATGTTGTGTTTATCCAAATCATTGATGATGTCTGAAAATCGATGATGATAGGACTCTAGTGTCTCTCCAGGTTCAATCATGAAGTGTTCATAAGCCAAGTAAATTTTGGATTCCAAATCCTCCTGATTGAGTACAGATCCTTCCATAAGTAGACGAATATGATCCCACATTTTTTGTGCAGTCTTTTGAGCATCAACACTACGAAGAATTGGGTTTGGTAATCCTAAGAGGATGTATTTCATTGCAAGTTCATCAGCTTCATAGTGTAGAAGTTCTGTAGGATTCAAATCTGCAACAGTAGCAATGTTGGTTTGTTCATCTCTTGGTGGAACAGCAGTTGGATCTCCGGGTACAATGACAGTAGGCATCTCAAATGGACCTTCCAAGATAACCTTCTTTAAGAACTTTCCATGTGGCTTCTTTAGATCACAAAACCTATAGAACCTTATCACCCATTGATCGTAGTTTGCTGGAGTGAGCATTGGAGGTCTATCAAGTGATCCAGCTTCATGAATTGATTGTTGGCTGCTTAAAGCTTCACACATCTTTGCAAACCAAGTGGGTTCCTTCATAGTGTTCCTTGATGGATGTTGATTGAAATCATTAGTATAGGTTTGAACTTGAAGGCTTGGTGGTGGTTGAACCATTTGTGGTTGTGGAATTGCACCAAGTTGTGGAGTATGTTGCTGATTAAATTGTTGTTGATAAATAGCTTGTTGTTGATTCCATTGTTGATGTTGTGGAGTTAATTGTTGTTGTTGTTGATGATTATAAGTGTGAGGGAAATAGTTAGAGTATGGTGGTTGAGACATGATGATAAACTTGTGTGGTAAAAATGGATCTTTGTAGTCGAATGAACCTTTGTTGATGAAGTGTCCTTAGGCGTAGAAAAGACAAGAACCAAGTAGCACTTATGCGTAAAAACACCAAACGATACGCGTAACAATAAGAAGTTACGCGTAGGATTTAGCTTACGCGTAAGTAAGATAAAAACACTAAAGTTATGCGTAGACAAAAGTTAGGCGTAGAAAGTTAGGCGTAGGATTACCTTATGCGTAGACCTAAGTTTACGCGTAAAGTGAATCTTATGCATAGAATTTCTACGCGTAAGCTTATGCTTATGCGTAAGTTTAGGGTTTTTGCCCAAATGATCTTTTACACTTCACAGTGCAAAAGATATCCAAAGTCGACGTATTTTCAGACTTATCCAAGTAAGAAAACACGGAATAAACCAGGAAAATGAAGATCAAACCAAGGAAAATCTTACGCGTAATTTTAGGGTTTTGATACGCGTAGGATTACTCGTAACTTTGATTTTGCCCAAATGTGTTTCTAAACCAGTTTTTTGTTATGGAATAGGTTCAATAGTACCAAAAGAACACAAAAATGTGAAATTTGATGTACCAAAACTGCTAGACGGGTTACGCGTGGAACGACACCCACGAACAAAAACAAGCTTAAAAACGTAGATCCACGCGTAAAGTTTGAAACGTTTTGCCAAAAACAAGTATTTTAACACCTCAAAACATTGAAAGTACAAGAATCTTGAATTAAAAAATGTAAAAAACGTGTTTTTAAGCGAACCAAAGTATCACTCGTTAGCCTTACGCATAGGACCAAAACCCACTTCAAAAGCAATAACGATTCACCCAACTATTAGGAGATTGATACCACTGTTAGGTCACTAGTTTTACAAACACAAGTTATAAAGAAAGGAGATGAGGCGATCGAACAAGAACCAAACACACACACACAATAATATGAGACGGTTATGCGTAATAGAGTGAATGAAAGGAAAACTTGAACAACCAACCCTCAAGTGAGGGTTATTACATTGTTTATATAGGCAAGGAGCTAGGGCAACACTCCCTCTCCTTCCCTATTCCTTATTGGGCTTGGGCCTAAGCTTATGGGCCTTCTACATAAGCTTGACCTTAAACAAACATAAAGGCCATAATAAAGCTACCTATTACATATGAAATATAAATACTTGAAATACTGTTTAGGAGTGATTCCAACAGGTTTAAAAGTAAACTTTTGAATGGTTGTGATTGACTCACCATGTTTGTAAACAACATCTTGAAACTCTTTGATTTTGTTTTGTAAGTCGACAATTTCTTCAAGATAGTCATATATTTGTTTCCTTGAATGCTTTTTGTATTCACAAGACTGTTTTTCACAAGTTAACAACTCAGACTTGGATTTTTGAGTTTCCGAAGTGAGAGCGTTAAGTTGTTGTTTATGGATCATATTTCAGTTGTTCTGTTTAGACAACAAACATTCTTGGATGCAACTAGATCACATATCAGTTTTTCTAAAGATTTTTCATTTTGGTATGATTTAGCAAAAGCAACTTCAAAACCGTTTTCACGTTTCTCTTTTGTTTGAAAAATGTTGAGTTGGAACTTTAAGCATTCATTATCCTTAGTCAACAGTGCAATTTTATCTTTTAGTTTAGCATTAATCTCTGTGCATTTTTCTAATTGAGTCTCAAAGAAGGTGACGAGCCCGGGATCTGGATTAGACAAAGATTCATTTTGTTCAACCGGAGTCTCCACACAGTTATCATTTAGGTCCTCAAATGAAACCACGGGGTCAATTTGATTGTCAGAGGTAACCGTTAGGTCATCTTGATCGTCAAATGTGACAACGGGATACATTTGATTTTCTTCATTATGAGATGTGGAAGGTTCATGTTGAACACTCTGAATCTCGTCAGATGCAAATGCCGGTAGAGATATCAGATCATTAATGAGAATAGTTTGATCCGATACCTGAGACAAGCCGTCAGTGTCATACACTGGGCATGTGTCACTCATATGAAGTTCTTGCATGTTTGCCATTAACATCACAACTGCATTAGCCTGCAAGTCCTCCATGTCATCATCAGAATCTGAATTTGCCATGAAGCTTTGTTCCTTGTTGGTAAGAGTTCCACCAGCTTCATCCTTGAGAGCCAAGAGTAAAGCCTCTTTGTGATAAGCGCTGCCTCTTGTCCTCAGCTTAGGGCATGCATTAGCCAGATGACCCTTCTCATTATAGTTATAACAACGAAGACCATTAATCCCAGTCTGAGCATTTCCCTGATCAACCACTTTAGCCCGTTGTTGTGGAGCACCCATGTTATTCCTTCCATTAGCATTAAACCCTTGACCACTACCCATCTAACGAACATTACCACGATTCTGAACTTCAACACGTCCATTATTAACAACAGCTTGATTCCTTGTGTTTGATGAGGTACGAATGCGATTGTTGGATTTGTTAGAGTATCGATCGAAGGCTCTAGCAATCATGACAAATGCTTGTTGCAATGCATCGAAAGCTTAAAAAAAAATAGATTCACTGTAGAGTGCTTGATCATTGTTGCTGTTGTATGGAACCAGTTGAGTTTCTTGTGAGGGATCTGTTAGGAATTAGAAAATTCAGTCGTTAAAGAGTCGGTCACCTCAAGTATAAGCATTCAATAGAAAGCTCGTAGTCGTAGTTATGTTATGTTAGTAAGTAGTTTGTTAAGTAACACCGTGGAGGACGGACGGGTCTTTACCCACTGTATGCGTGATCCACAGCCCGTAGGTGGCGTTTATTTGTAAGACACTATGAATACCCTCTACCTCTCAAGGTAGAGGGTTGGAGCTTCTATACCATTTTTCTTTGTTTCACATAGTTCCCAACTCTCTTCCATTTCTCTCTCTAGAACTTTCTCTCTCTAAACTATTGTGAACGCCCCATATGTTATTGATATGATGTGTTAGTGAAATCCTATAAATTACAATTGGTATCAAGAGCCATGGTTTGATCACTCATCTTTCATGCTCTTTGTTTTGGTGGATTTCATAAGGTTTTTGGGGTATTAAGGGTTTAGGAGAGTTTGATTCATTTGGACAAATTCTAGTGTTAAAGTTTGAATTTTGCTTGTACTTTTGTGCTTAGGATCATCATATGTGTTTATGTTTTGAATTGGAAGGCTTAAATGATTGTGGTTTGGTTGTTTTTGATTGATAAAGTGGTTATTTGTGAACATAGGACGAAGCGAGTTGAGTCTCGGACTTGTTTTTCTTCAAAGCGAGTTGCTTTGTTTCTGTATGCGAGTTAGTATATGCGACTTGGCTATTTAGCGAGTTGATTTTCATTCGACTTGGGTTCTAAGCGAGTTGTTTACTTAAGCGACTTGAGTTCTAAAGCGACTTGTTTCATTAAGCGAGTTGTGTGTCTTGCGAGTTGATACTAAAGCGAGTTGGCTATTTAGCGACTTGTTCCATTAAGCGTGTTGACAATGTTGCGAGTTGATGCTAATGCGACTTGGCTATTTACCGAATTGATTCCTTAAGCGAGTTGTCTACTTGAGCGAGTTGGTTGTTTAGCGAGTTGATAACTAAGCGAGTTGTGTGTTTTGCTACTTGTCTATTTCAGGCCTGTTACTTCTTCGTGATACATTCTTACGGTTGTTCTTTTGGTTTAGTAAAATCCCGTGAAAGAATCAATTTCCCGGTTTAATCAAAGAATAGTAAAATCCCGCAGAACTTGTAATCATGGCAAACATCGTTCCTACTATTTCTTCAGTAGCTGAGGACGTTCAAGCTGCTGGTTCAGATACTCGTCCACCCATGCTTGACAGAACTGACTACGACTCTCGGGCTCAAAGAATCAGACTGTACTGTCAACATTCTCAAATCGATTGATGAAGGACCTTATTTGGTTGAGACTACAAGAGACATAATTGATACTGATGCAGATGGAACTGTGATTTTTGGACTAGACAGGCCAAAGACGTATGATGAGCTCGATGATAAGGAGAAAAAGAGATTCGATGCTGATATCAGGGCTTCTAACATCATACTTCAAGGTCTTCCAAAAGATATCTACAAGCTAATCAATCACAACACCGAAGCCAAGGCAGTGTGGGATAATGTCAAGATGCTTTTGTCTGGTTCTGAATTAACTATGGAAGACAGAGAATCACAACTATATGATAAGTTTGAGCACTTCAAGATGAAACCAGATGAGAGCGTCTATGAGTATTACGTGAGATTCCACAAGCTTGTCAATGACATGAGGAATATCAGAATGACCATGCCAAACATTCAGTTGAACTCTAAATTTGTAAACAGCATGAATCCCGAATGGCACAAGTTTGTCACTTCTGTGAAGCTAACCAAAGGATTGAAGAATACAAACTATGAGCAACTCTATGCATTCCTTCTTCAGAATGAGAGACATGCTATGTTTGAAAAAAGGATTCTTAATCAGTTCAAAACCAACCAGGGAGAGACAAGCTCATCGAATGATTCAACTGCCTTCTACTCAAACATAGGAATCACAACCAAAGCCTCACAAGTCATACCCATGGGTAATGGTAATCACAAACTCATTCCCGACCCAATGTTCAAACAAGCTGATGCTGATGCACACGTGGGAAACTTCATTAATCAACTGGCTCTTATGATCAGTCAAAACATGAACTCACTCCCACACACCAACAACAACCTCAGAACAGCATCTAATCTACACAATCAGGCCACTGTCAGAGACGGATAGGTTATGGTACAACCTGTTCAAGAAAGACAGTATGAACAAGGAAGAGGTGGAGTTGGTAGAGGTTTTGCTGCAAATCAGAATAGGGGAAGGAATGGTAATCAAGGACAAGTAAAGCCGATGAAGTGTTACAACTGTGGTGGTGAGGGACATATTGCAAGAAACTGCACATCACCAAAACGCCCTCAGAATGCCGAGTACTTCAAGGATAAGATGTTGCTAGTGCAAGCTCAGGACAATGGAGCAGCTTTGGATGAAGAGGAGTTACTGTTTCTTGCTGAAGGGAATGCCAAGACATATGATGCTGATGTTGATGAACAGCCAATTCATGAGATTGGTCATAATCATCAGAATGCCTTTCAAGTAGCTGATTGTGATGCATTTGACTCTGATGTAGATGATGAACCTACTGCTCAAACAATCTTCATGGCTAGCATCTCACCCATGGTTTCTCCAAAAGTTTCATCACCACAAGCTGGTCCATCCAAAGCCAAAATCATTTCTGAGGTACTTAAACTATACGATGAAGTTGATGAGCAAAAGATACATGATGATGTACAAACAACTGTAATTATTGACTCAGATATTAAAAATATGGGCAATGTCGATGTTGTCCCATATGATCAATATGTGAAAAAAAGTGAAAGTGAGATTGTACCATGTGATGTATCTTATGCAGTCAATGATGACTATGCTTTTGACGAATACACTGCATGTACCCCTGATGAGTCTGTTATCTCTGAACTTAATGCTTATAAAGAACGTGTTGCTATTTATGAACAACGAGCTAAGTTTGAGTTAACCACTCGTGAGCAGGAGATGGATGACCAAATGCGTACAACTATTAGACAAAGTAAGTTTAGAGAAGAAGTATTAAAACAAGAGTTAAACTCCTTACAAGAAAAGCTTTCTAAAACTGCTAAGCAAAAACAAGAACTTCAAGAAAATGTTAAAATGCTTAAGCAAGAATTCTGTGCTAAGGAATCAAAATTTTTGAATGATTTTTCTAATCTAAAAACCTTGAAAAACAAGCTTGAAAATAAGTTGTACGTACAAGGAAATACCATTCAAACTGCTCACTTAATCACTAAGCACAAAGTTTTAAGTGATAAGCATAGTACTCCCCTTGTTGAGGAACCAAATCCAGAGGTCATTAAAAAGGCTAAAAGTGCACATAAGGTAATCTATGATGGTAATGAAATCCTTAAGCCTAGACAGAAACCTAGTTGCGTTGAGTGCACTGAGGAAGATAGAAAATTAGATGATGCATCTAGGGAGAAAATGAATAAGAAGCTAGATAATCCTGAATGTAAAAAGAATAACATAATGATCAAACCCCATGATTACAAGAAGGAAAACTGGATCTCCTTAAACAAATTTAAGCCTCAAACGTTGTTAACACCTGAACAAGTATTCTGGAAAAGGGACTTAGATAAGCAAAAAGCTGAAATTCTTGTTGAAACAAACCCTCCCCTTAAGAAAATGCATGCAGCAACTGTGTATCCTCCAAATACACCAATGCATTTAGTTCCTAGAACTATTGCCACTAAGAGCAAGACCTTAATCAGTCAATATGTTATTTTTCAACAATTTGTCGATTTTGAGAAAACTTGTAAGAAAAGGATCACACCCACTGGGATTACTGAAGGGGAAAGGGGTTTTGAGCAAACAAAAGAATGCTATCTAACTGAGGTCATGCCTTTCTTTAAACAACTAAAAGATCAATTTGAGAGTCTTAAAAAGGGGATAGATTCAGATATTAAAGGAATGGAAAAGGAATTTGATGCAATGATAGTTGAGGTTAGTGACTATGAGCGAGCACTAAAATATAATGAGATTGAGAGGAAGAACTTGCATACATTGAATGAGACTCTTATTTCTGAATGTATTACTCAAGATTTGTTTTACACTGCTACGAATTGTTCCATTAATGCTTATCGATTTCATGAATTATCTGTTGCTCTGAAAGTCTCCCATGATCGTGTCATTGAGCTTGAAAAAACTAACACTAAACTGCATGATAAAGTTGAACAGGATGATCATGATAACCTGGTAAAACAGTTTTCTAAATTAGAAGTTGAGCATCTTGCTTTGCAATTAAAATATCAACATCTGAAAGAAAATGTTAAAACCTCAAATATCAAGACATCTTTGGATGTTCCTGAATTTGATGCAGTTTTTGAAATTAGCAAACGTGATGAACAGATTCGAGCTCATTGTATCACGATCAGAAAGTTGAAAGCCCAAATCTCTCAATTAAAGGGTGAAATGAACAATGTGTCTGGCTCCCAAATGCCTCCTCCTTTAGATTCTCGGAATTCTCAAAATTTTCATCTACAAAACTTGGTCAATGCTTTACAAAAGGAAAATGAGAGTTTTCTCGAAGAAAATGAAAAGGTTAAACGTCATTTCAATGAGTTATTTGAGCCAATAAAAGTCACTCGTAATAAAAATAATGAACAAATAACTTCGTTACAAAAGGAAATTGAGAATCTGAAGAGTCAGGTAAAAGGGAAAATGCCAATGACCAATGGGGAGAATGGTCCATCAAAGGTGCATGGTTGTAATAAATATGCCTTGTCTGTGAATTATGTTCCTCCTCACCTTAGGAATAACAAACTTGCCATTCAAACATATTTCACATACCTTAAGGATAGTCTAGAATGTCTCAGTGAGATTGTAGAAGAGGATAAATTAGTGAAACCACTTGATAATGCAATTGGCCATGCATGCTTATATGCCAAACGATCTCAAGAACTTCTAGAATGCTTAATTACAATATGTCCTAAATCCCTAGGTGAGCAAGTCAACCCCTTGATACCCTGTTCTATGCCTAATGCCAAGTATACAAATCATTGAATGCCCAATGTTATGAATGTGAACTTTAGTAGGCCTTCAAATAGTTCTGATCCCAGCACCTCCTGTGTTAAGAAAGTGAACCTCAATGTGCCTTCGAATAGTTCACATCCCAGCACATCAAAACAGGAAAGGCAAAAAGTAGCAAAACCAACTAATGTTCCCGTTCCCTCTACAGGAGTAATCAGTGACATTAAAGCGAGCAGGTCAAAGTCTCAAGACAATACAAGGAATGATAGGGCCTCGCAAGCTAAGAATGTGCATTGGACGAAAGTAGAAGATCACCGTAGGGAGAATTTGAATAAAACGAATCGTGTTGATTCTAGTATTAGCCATAGGCGCACTGTAATTAATTCGAATTCTAATACTATTTGCAAACCATGTAATGATGTCTGCGTGAATTCTGTTACTAATCATGAATGTGGTGTGAATGCTTTGTCTAATGCGGTCAAATCCCCAGTTAATATTGTTAATGCAAAAAATCATTCTAAGAAGGCTAAAAGGCAAAGGTGAAAGAAAGTTAGAAAACAGTGGAAACCCACAGGAAGAACATTTAGTAAGATAGGTTATCAATGGATACCTGTTGGCCATAAGGTTAATCAGACAATGCCCACTAGAAAATGGATGCCTACTGGTAGAACTATTCCCTTAAGAAGTGAACATACTTTGAATAGGGCAAATACGGACACTAGTACTGCATCTATTCATAATGATTCCATTGCTTCTATTTCTGATATGGATGTTTCTATTTCTGATGTGCGTGTTCCAATCACTGTTACTAACGAAATGGAACCCATTCTTGCATGGGGATCCCAATTATCCAGTTATCCATTCTTGTCTGTGTTCAACTGCAGATCGTTCAAATCGTTCTGTGGTACCTGGACTCAGGCTGTTCCAAGCATATGACTGGAGACCAGTCGCGGCTCATGAACTTCATGAGTAAATTCATCGGGACAGTTAGATTCGGGAACGACCATTTTGGAGCTATTCTGGGTTATGGAGATTATGTGGTTGGTAAAAGTGTGATTTCCAGGGTATATTATGTGGAAGGTCTTGGTCACAATCTGTTCTCTGTTGGTCAATTATGTGATTCCGATCTAGAAGTGGCTTTTAGAAAACATTCTTGTTTCGTTAGAGAACTTGATGGTGTGGAATTATTAAGAGGTACTCGAGGTTCAAACCTATACACCATCTCTATCGACGACATGATGAAGTCCTCTCCAATCTGCTTGCTGTCAAAGGCTTCTAAAACAAAGTCTTGGTTATGGCATCGTCGTCTCAATCACTTGAACTTTGGTACCATAAACAACCTTTCCAGAAAGGATCTTGTCAGAGGTTTACCCAGATTAAAATATGAAAAAGATCATCTTTTCTCAGCTTTCCAATTGGGAAAAAGCACGAAATATGCCCACAAACCAAAACCCACAAACTCTGTAATGGAAGTTCTTCATACCCTTCATATGGATCTGTGCGGACCAATGAGAGTGCAAACGATAAATGAGAAGAAATACATTCTAGTAGCTGTTGATGACTACTCTCGATTTACTTGGGTAAAGTTTTTGAGGACAAAGGATGAAACTCCAGATGTCATCATCAAACTAATCAAACAGCTTCAGGTTCGACTGAAAAATACAGTCAGAATTGTTCGAACAGACAATGGCACAGAGTTTGTTAACAAAGACTTAATTCAGTTTTATGAAAGTGTTGGAATCAGTCATCAAAGAAGTGTTCCACGAACTCCTCAACAGAACGGTGTAGTTGAAAGACGAAATCGAACTCTTGTAGAAGCCGCAAGAACAATGCTTATTTATTCAAAGGTTCCAATGTTTCTATGGGCTGACGCCATTGCCACTGCTTGCTACACCCAAAATCGTTCCCTTATTCACACCTCTCATGAAAAAACTCCATATGAACTTATTCATAAACAAAAACCTGATCTCTCCTACCTTCGTGTGTTTGGTGCCTTGTGTTATCCAATGAATGATGGTCAAGACTTAGGAAAATTAAGAGCAAAGGCAGATATTGGAGTTTTTGTTGGTTATGCACCAAACAAGAAGGGTTACATAATCTACAACAAAAGAACCCGAAATATCATGGAAACAATTCACGTTACGTTCGATGAGCTGACCGGTCATATGGCTCCTGGACAATCTAGTTTTGGACCCGCACTTCAAAACAGTCCCATTGGTTTATCCCTTGTACCAAATCCCTCTCCAGCAACTCCATATGTACCTCCAACTGAAGATGATTTGAAGAAATTGTTTGATCCGATGTTTGATGAACACTATGAGCCAAGTGCTAATGATATGTCAATCCCATCAACAGAGGCTGCTTCTATCCCTGTCAATGAAATTAACCCTTCGGCGTCGATGTCATTAAGCCAAGAAGCGCCTGCTGCTGATCAATCTGTTTCATCAACAAATCTTCAATCATCAAATGTTCATCATGGAAAGGCTTCTCATTCTCAGGATGAAGTTAATCCCTTTGCTACTCCCGAAGATGCTCCATTTGAAAATATATTTGCTCCTGAATCATCATCTGAACCATCTTCATCAGGAGACATCGACTCTGCTACTTCGGTTCCACAACCACAACCACATGAACAACTTAGAAAATGGACACATGATCACCCATTGGATAACATCATTGGAAACCCTTCTCGTCCGGTATCCACTCGTAAACAGCTTGCTACTGAGGCCTTATGGTGCTTCTTTAACTCCGTACTCTCAAAGATCGAACCTAAAGATGTTAAAACTGCTATGAATGAAGACAGCTGGTTCAATGCCGTGCAAGATGAAATTCATGAGTTTGATCGATTAGATGTATGGGAATTAGTACCAGCTCCAGATTGTGCTATGATCATTGCTCTTAAGTGGATCTTCAAAGTGAAGCTTGATGAGCATGGTGATGTTTTGAAAAATAAGGCTAGGTTAGTGGCTAAAGGTTATCGTCAAGAAGAAGGTATTGATTTTGAGGAATCTTTTGCTCCAGTTGCTCGTATCCAAGCGATCAGAATATTCTTGGCTAATGCTGCTAACAAGAACATGGTTGTTTATCAGATGGACGTGAAAACCACATTTCTTAACGGAGATCTTAAAGAGGCCGTCTACGTCAGCCAACCTGAAGGCTTTGTGAATCCAGAGCATCCTACTTATGTTTATCGATTGAAGAAGGCTCTTAATGGTATAAAGCAAGCTCCGAGGGCATGGTATGATACGCTATCAAAGTTTCTTCTATCTACCGGATTCAGCAAAGGAGTAGTTGATCCAACGTTGTTCACCAGAAAGTCAGGCAAACATTTAATTCACGTTCAAATATATGTTGATGATATCATATTTGCCTCGACTGACCCCAATGAATATGATCGTTTTTCTAATGAAATGGGTTCCAAATTTCAAATGTCAATGATGGGACAAATGTCATTTTTCTTGGGATTACAAATTTCACAAAGTCCCGGAGGCATTTTCATAAATCAATCTAAATATGCAAATGAGATTTTAAAGAAATTTAGATTTGATTCTAGTGACCCAGTTGACACTCCCATGATTGAACGAACCAAGCTGGATGAGGACCACTCAGGGATCATGGTAGATCAAACGAAATATCGTAGTATGATTGGATTCCTGATGTACCTCACAGCTAGTAGACCAGACATCCTGTTCGCTGTGTGCATGTGTGCTAGATATCAGTCTAAGCCTACTAAAAAGCACATTGAAGCGGTTAAACGGGTCTTTCGGTATCTCCAAGGAACCATCAATATGGGACTATGGTACCCGAAGGACACCGGTATGTCACTAACTGCCTATGCAGATGCTGATCATGCAGGTTTTCAAGACACATGTCGAAGTACGTCTGGAGGTGCTCAGTTTTTGGGTGATAAGCTTGTGAGCTGGTCTTCAAAGAAGCAAATGAGTACTTCTATTTCCTCTACAGAGGCTGAATACATAGCCATGTCATCTTGTTGTGCTCAAATCCTATGGATGAGATCCCAATTATCTGACTATGGCTTTGAATTCATCAAAATCCCTCTGTACTGTGATAATAAAAGTGCTATTGCTCTCTCATGCAACAACGTTCAACACTCAAGAGCAAAGCATATCGACATTCGACATCATTTCATCAGGGAACAAGTGGAAAAAGGTGTGGTGGAACTCTATTTTGTGAGGACTGAATACCAGTTAGCAGACATCTTCACTAAAGCTCTTCCTAGAGAACGTTTTGAGTTTATCCTTCCACGTCTTGGTCTAAAGAGTTTACAACCGGAAACACTCAAGCGTCTTCAAGAGGAGGACGAGGAGTAAAGGTCTTTATTCATCTATCTCTTGTATATATTTATTCAAAAAGCAAAATACAAAATTACAAAACCTCCAAAAAGCAAATAGAAAAATATAAAACTTTCAAAAATCCCTAAAAATTTGAAAAATCTTGAAAAATTCTCAAAAAAATTATTCTTATTTTGTTATGTTTTTTCTTTTTCTTTTTCATATTCGATGTCATCTACGGACTTTGTGTTGATATTCAAAGAATGTCACGGGTCTTTAGATGTTCTTCGAATGTACATAGTTAAAAAAAAATGTGGCGGAGAAAAATGGTGGTTTATTGTTATTTCAGGCAGTAACCCGTTTTCAAAGAAAGAACAGAGCCATGCTATATCTGGTTTTTCAAATCTCATGCTCTGATTCTATAACTACAATTTCTTACTATCTAATGAAAACTAATTGCTTTGAAAAATTACTCGGACTCTATTTTTGAAAATCATTTGAACTTAACTGTTGTCATAAATATCTATCTCTCAATCAACAACTTATGTCATTGATTGAGGGGGAGAATGATTTTTCAATTAGATTAAAAAGTGTATTTTTCAAACAATGGTACCAGACCGTGGTTATTATTAAGTTTTCAAAAGATATTCAAGCATGTTTAATCTTTGGAGTCTAAAGTCTCAAAATTCGATCCTTATCAGTTAAAAAAAGTTTCTCAAGATCAATAAAAGCTTTCAAATTCAATTTAAATCTACTGAGATCACAATTCTCAAATGACTTGATAATTGTGACCGGGGGAGAATTTGTGATTTAAATTGGATTTAATCTGATAATTCGATAAATGGTTTTAATAAGGATGTATAAGCTCTCCTCCCCGCATATGACAAACGATTTCAAATTTTCCATGCACATGTTGAGGGGGAGAATCTACTTTAAACCTTAAATTATTGAAACGTGATTGAATTATCTCTATGTGCAGGTTCCTTCTAATATGTGCAAAACTCTTTCAAACTTTGAGGCACATATTGAGGGGGAGCAAACTTTTGAAAACCTCATCCTTCCTCAAAATGTTTTATCTAAAGTAAATTGATTGGGAAGTGATGATGATCATTTTAGAAAATATTAATCAAAAGATTGGACCTGTCATTCTTAATCTAACAATTTCAAAGATCTCTTGCCTCCATATGCTAAAACAATTTCTGAATTATATGCATATGTTGAGGGGGAGCATTTATAAAATTATCAAAACAATTGAGATACAAAATGCTTTGATTTTATATCACAAGTATCTAGGTTGATTTTCAAATGGTTTTCAATTGGTTTCAAGGCGGAAGAACTATACCAAAAGACCGACCAATCCTACTTTATGCATGGTGATATAAGGATGATAAGGTTAGGTTATGGTCCCATGATCCGCCAGAACCGGAGGGATCTACCCAGGGACAATCCACTAGTTAGTGTAGAAGTCCTTAGGTATGATGATAAAAGGAGAAAAATGAGATACGGGAAGAGTGCGGACTGAGACAGAGCTAGTACTGGAATAAACCCAACAAGGTTCTAGCTATGAAGTCTCGGTAAGCACTGAAGGGGTTGAAAAATGAAAAAGAATTGAATATGAAAAGGGTGAAAAGAAATAGCCCTCCATTTATTCAACCTTAGGGCAGATACCGGATTCAATTCATATGCTACTGATGGTTACAATGGTAACATCGGTATTGAAGACAAGACGTCATGGCCCCAGTGACGCACTGCACTTCAACTTCCCAATCCACTCAAGTTCCTCTTAAAAGGACTTGTTTCATTCTCACGGGGAACCGACATTCTCTATCGACTCTCTCTTATAGATTGTTGATATTGAAAAAGGATACCCTCTCCCTGGTCTCCGAAATAGGAACCAAATATGCACAAATTGAGTCTAGAGCCTCGAGATCATCAATAAATCTCATTAGGACACTTTTAATGAAGACTCTCTGTTTCACACAATGTGGAAAGAGAGATTATATCTTGAGTCCTACGCATTATCCTTGTGGTATTGCCAAAACATTTGAGTGATATGTAAACATATTCACAATGAGGATGGAAAGCCTTCTGGAGCCAACATCAAACAAGCTCCTGGTAGGTGGCATGTGAGATCTATTCAATAGATCAACCATGTGACAACTGAACAGAAACAATGGAGCGATTCAATCTTTTGAATTAATCCTGGTTCAGGTTATGGATTGACGGATACTGATGAGTGTGCAAATACTCATCATTTTTGTACTGTTAGAATGCCAAAAACATCTGAAAACACTCAGAAACATATCAAAATGATAAAAATATCACAAACAAGTGTTTTATATGTTTTAAATGCAAAAACATCAAAATCTGGTGAAAAACGTATCAAGTTTGCATAATTGGCAGTTTTAGTCCCCCAAGTTACAAAAGTTGTCAAAATTAGTCCCTGGTATTTCAAAAACTTGTAAAATATCATTTTAGGTCCATGAGATTCAAAAGTTGTCAAAACAAACCCTTTAAAGTTTAAAAATCACAAATTGACAACTTTAGTCCTTCAACTTTGAAAATTGTCAAAAATAGTCCTTGGTTAATTTAAAAAGTGAAAATTATCAAATATTAACCTTGTACTATTTATAAATGACAAAAATGGTCCTTATGATAAACTTTGGAGAATTTACATGTTTGGTCCCTCAAGTTTCAAACTTGACAGTTTTGGTCCCTGGATTTACAAAAATGGAAGTTATCAATATAGGTCCTTGTACTAATCACATTTGGCAGTTTTAGTCCTTGTGAGAGCTTTGGTAGATTGGAAAGATCAGTCCTTCAAGTTTGCTAAAATTGCAATAATGGTCCTTGTTGCTAACTTATACCAAACGGACCCTTTATAATAACACAAGCCCAAATCCAACCCAAACACCTTGACCCGGCCCAAAATTTGAATTCAAATAAACCGCTACCACTGTAGCAGCTTCTCTCCCACACTGGTTTAGCCAAAACCAGTGATGGTTTCTCCTCATTTTCAACCTTCCACCTCATCTTCCCACTTGATTACAACCCCCCTCCACCTATACATACAACCAAAGCCAATTAATGAAGAAAACCTGCTCAAAGACATTTTTGGCGCCAAAAGTGACAAATGTCAAAACTGATTATCTGGCTCAATCCAATGGTCAAGATGTGGTGGGATTTACTCAAGAGTGTCGACATAGTTGGAAAAGATCAATAAATAGAAGGTTGAAGCAATGTAATTACCTATCTATTGTAATTTTAATATTTTGTATGTCGTTTTAATTTCTTTAAGTTTTCCAGCTTATGTTTAAATTTTCAAGTTATTTGTAATCTCATTCCAGTGTATCTCAAACATATTTCCAGTCTCAATTTTAAGTTTTATGCACGTATACAGTTTATGCAAATTTTTGAGCAAAATCTCAAATATTGGTTTGTGTTGTTTATGGTTGTGGTTCTAAGTTCAGTAAGCTTATATAAGCTTATAGTAACTTATTTAAGCTTTTAAAAACATTTATAATTCAGTTCAGCTTCAAAATAGAAAAATACCAAAAATTACCAAGAAAATAGTTAAAAATTAAAAATCCTGTGGAGACCTGATCAAGACTGAAGCAAGATGGATATATGGAATGCTTTTGGTTATAGAGCTTAGTGGTAAGCAATAGGGAGTGATCTCAGACCTTGGTACTTTGTCCTGTGCATGAACTCACTTGTAAGCCATTTCTTAAAAATTAGCAATTTTTAGTATAGCTATTATAAACTTGTTAAATAGAGCTTAATACTGTCTTATTATAGTAATTATTAGGTAATAAATAGATTTCTTAGTTTTCAAACATGTTTTAGTGTTTAATGCTTCACAACAGTCAACATAAGGAGTGTTTGGATTTGCCAGTTTAGCTGTGTTAAAGAGTGTTTATGTTAATGTTTTTGCTGGTTGCATGTCTTATTAAGTCTCATTAGCTCAAACATACAAGAAAAGTCAGACCTCGTTCATAAAAAAGTCAAAAAATCCTTTTAATTACATCTTGTGCAGTCACTGTTGGAATATCATGTTCTATGATCATGATTTTGTGTTCATTAGTTGTTAGCATAGCTTAATCTAGTCTTAATATAACTTAATACATCATAGTCAGTCCTTAGAATTGATTTAAAACTCAATAAAGTCAACTTAGTTATTTTCAAAAAGTCAAAATGTGCTCTGTGCACAGTTTTAAGCTCATTTTCATAAGCTTCTAAAAAGCTCATAAGTTAACCTCAGCTTGTGACTATTAGATTTTTGGGAAGCTAACCAACCATTCTTAAGGTCCTAAGTGTAATATCTCACTTTGTAGCTTATTAGATAAGGCTGCAATCAGTTTTTGTTTTTGGCCAATACTCAAAAACAACTGTCTCAGCTTAAGCTGAGCAGTGGTTTTTCCAATTTTTCAAAAGCTCCTCAAGGGCTTATTTGTGAAAGCCAAACTTTGTCAATTAGTTTTTTAGAAAGTTCAGCTGGTCAGCTTGTTTGTGCAAGTGCTTATTTTCATTTTGTAACTTAATCAAGTGCTTAAAATTAAGTTAATAGGTGCCTAGTGATAAAAAAAAAGTGTCCTGTGTTAGCAGTTGATATCAGTGCTTATTTGCAGCTTAGAAAGTGCTTATTGTCAGTCATTGTGCTTAACCAGTCTTCATTATAGCTTATAACTAGTAGTTCAGCTTATCTAAGTTAACTCTTAGCTTATTAATTAGCTCATAGTCATTTTAGCTTTACCTTTGTGCTTATTCATTTTGAGACAGCTTACTGTGGTAAAATCATAAGCTATTACAGTGCTTATCAGTGATTTTTGAAAAAAGTTGTAGTTAAGAAAAGTGCTTATTTACTTATATTTAATAAGTTGGTAAAAAGAAAATCGAAAAAAAAAATGTTTGCAAAAAGGTGGGGAGGCAGGCTCGAACCTGAGACCTCCCACCTTTGAGAGTGTTAGTGAGTGTACCTGGAACCATTGCGCCCTTGGGTCTTTGACTGTCCTAACTTGCACAAATAACTCTCTTATATACGTTTTCACAGTTTAGCTTATTCACTTAAAAGCTTATTTCCAGCTTATTCGTAGTAGCTTTTTCATCTTTTTCAATTTTCTTAGTTTAGTATTGTTATAAAATATTTTTACAAAAAGTTTCAGATTTTTCCAATAAGTTTTAGTATTTTTAAACATTTAATTAGTGTTTTATAGTAATTAATTCATAATAAAAAATATAAAAGTCTAAAAAATATAAATTTTTTTTCTAAAATTTTCTTTTATCAAATAGTAAGTAAGAAAATTAGTTTTACATTCGTAGGCCTTTTATTTCATAAATTTTACGTTTTTGCTTGCGCTCCAGCGTAATTTTTAAACGTAACGCTCGTTTTCATTTTAAACTACGTTTCTAGATAATTTAGGATTACGTTTTAGTTAATATAGTTTATTTAAGTGATTTTATTTTATAAAATCATAAAAACATCATTGTAAAAATAGTGATAGCGTTTATTTAATAGATTTTAACTTTTTAATTTCTTTTAATTTGCATTTTAGTCGCTTTAATTTGTAGATTTTTTCTTTAGGTAATTTTCCATCAATATCCTTATTGATCACTATCCTTAGTGATCATTCTACCCTCTGATCAAGTGTTTATACACCAATTCATCCTCCGTGGGACTTAACGACCCAGGAATTCCCTATATTCCTCTGATCTTAAATTGCATTTGGTGTTTGAGCTGTTTTGAGTTTCTTACGGCTGGTCATTCACAAGTGGCTAGCTTGCGTGAGATAACTTGACGGTTTAGCACCAATCAGATACCTTTGAAAAAAACCGGTTGTTGTGCTTAAAAACTCTTTTATTTAGTACATCGACCGTGTACGAATATTTCAAATCAAAAGGTGTTTATGATTGATAAATGATTTTCATTAAAACCGTCGTTGTATTGCAAAAACAATTTCTATTGTGCAACACACGATTGTTTTTCAAATATCTTGTTATCAATCAGTGAATCTCAATTCGCTGGTTCACTCACTCCGTGTTGTCTTCTTTGAGACGTTCCGGTTAGAGAACAGCTAGAGCAGCTGCGAAACCCTGTCAAGGAAATTCTTCGGAATTCTACCTGATCACAGGCAGTACTTGTACTGATCAACGGGGAACCGTGGGCAGTGTACCTCAATTCAACGAAAGTGATCAAAGACACTTTCGTGCGCTTTATTGCTAACTGTTGTATGCAGGTACGCCCGAAGGTTGCAGCTGATCAGAATGAAGCGGTCAATCCATAGCCGCATGCTCACACAACACATTCATATCCAAAGAAATCATGATTAGTGCATCAATATCATGAATCAACGATATTGATGCACTAATCATGAATCAACGAAAGGTTCCGCTACTCTGATAAGAAGAAATCATGATCCAGAATGTGAGCATGTCAGTCCAAAAGTCACGACATCACATAATACCAACATCACAAAGGAAGAGTCAGAGATCTAATATGGCTGATGATCTCAAAGTAGGCTCAACAATCATTCTTACGTGGATCAGTTAATGACCTCCACTTGGAATTCCCTAACATGCAATAATGAAGAATCAAAGACTACGAGCTACTGAGCAAAGGACTTAATCAAGAATCCAAGAACAATCAAATATAATATCTGTTTGTATTCATTGTAAATTGAGGTGACCTCCCTTAGGGGGAGATTGTTAGGAATTAGAAAATTCAGTCGTTAAAGAGTCGGTCACCTCAAGTATAAACATTCAATAGAAAGCTCGTAGTCGTAGTTATGTTATGTTAGTAAGTAGTTTGTTAAGTAACACCGTGGAGGATGGACGGGTCTTTACCCACTGTATGCCTGATCCACAGCCCGTAGGTGGCGTTTATTTGTAAGACACTATAAATACCCTCTACCTCTCAAGGTAGAGGGTTGGAGCTTCTATACCATTTTTCTTTGTTTCACATAGTTCCCAACTCTCTTCCATTTCTCTCTCTAGAACTTTCTCTCTCTAAACTATTGTGAACGCCCCATATGTTATTGATATGATGTGTTAATGAAATCCTATAAATTACAGGATCATTTGGTGTGATCTGAGCAGTTGGTTGGGGAGGATTTGTGAAGACAGTTTGTAAGGTTTGGAATTGAGGATAACAAGCTTGAGCCCACAAAGCTAGAGTTTGATTATCCAGAAGTGAAGGCGAAGCAGGGACTCCACGGATGATCCTTTATCTGTCAACTTCCTTTTGGTGGGGCTTCAAATAGTCATACAACAATCCGTATGTAGCTTGATGAAGATTCTTCGCTTGACGGATGAAGATAACATACTTTTTCCAATAAGGACCAAGACTGCTTAGGAATTTTGTGTTGACTGCAATTCTTGGTATAATGATATTATGTTTGTCCAAGTCATTGATGATGTCTGAGAACCGATGATGATATGACTCTAATGTCTCCCCTGGTTCAATCATGAAGTATTCATATGCTAAGTATATTTTGGATTCCATGTCTTCTTGATTGAGTTCAGTACCTTCCATTAGAAGATGAATGTGCTCCCACATTGCTTTAGCAGTCTTCTGAGCATCAACACTACGAAGTATCGGATTGGGTAATCCCAAAAGGATATATTGCATTTCAAGTTCATCTGCTTCTAAGTGTAGAAGTTGGTCAGTAGTAAGTTGATCAAGACCGACAACGTTGGTGATATCATCTCTTGGTGGATTAGCATTCGGATCTCCGGGTACAGTGACAGTAGGCATCTGAAAAGGACCTTCAAGGATGACCTTCTTCAAAAACTTTCCATTTGGCTTCTTTTGATCACAAAACCTAAAGAACCTTATTACCCATTGATCGTAGTTTCCAGGAGTGAGCATTGGAGGTCTATCAAGGGATCCAGCTTCATGAATGGATTGTTGGCTACTTAAAGCTTCACACATCTTTGCAAACCAAGACGGTTCCTTTGTTGTAGTAACATTCATAGCATACTTGGCTAGATAATAATTTTGAAAGTATGTGTAATGTTGTACTTGTTGACTAGGGTTAGGTGGAACCATTTGTGGTGGAAGAGGAATTGCTTCTTGTTGTTGAAATTGTTGCACTTGTTGTGGCGATGGTAGAGGATATTGTTGATAGAATTGTTGTTGTTGTTGTTTGATATGTGCAAAAAAACATATCATTTATTTATCAAATAAAACCCAAAATAACCAAGAAAAGCCGTTTATTGCTAATATTTGTGGTTTTCTTGAGTTTGTGCTTGTGCAGGTACGGATATGTAAAAACACACAAAAAGGAACCAAATCAGACGTAAATCCGAGCACGAGAGATTAAGAGAGCTTAAGCTGAGCCGGAAGATCAAAATTATGCATTTATGAAGATTTTATTCTCCGAGGATGATTTTTGGAAGATATAATCAAGTTTGAAGAAATGTTAAAAATGGCCCCTCAAGTTTCAGTTTTTGGCAGAATAGACCCTTGAAGATTCAAAAGTTGCAAATTGGCCCTTGGTCTATTTTAAGAATGACAAGAATGATCCTTGAAAGAGATTTTCAAATTTACATGTGTGGTCCCTGGATTTTCAGATTATACAAGTTTGGTCCTTGATAAGCTTAAATGGTTACACAAATAATCCAAAATCCAAATACACTATCCTAGGCCCAAACCAAGAACCAAGACCCGGTCCAATCCAAATATTATAACCCGGCTACCATACCCGTTACCCAAGTAAACCTGGTCAAAACTCACATTACCCGGTCAACTATTATCAAAATAATATAAAAAATCCCAAACAACCCCGCGCCCAAAGCAGTAAACACCATTGTTACTGTAGCACCTTTCCTTTCACTTTTACCCTTTATCCAATCAAATTAACCCCGTACTTAAATGCATCTAGAAGCCTCTGCCACGTCTGACACATGGGTGTGTCACAAGATTGCCAGGGTGGAAGATTGGAGGCTCCTTATTGGTCCTGCCACATCACAAGAATGATCTAAGGGTTCTGATTTGATATGATGACAAGAGAATGAATCAAAGGTCGAGATTGTACTTCCAGATGCTTCTCATGATCAAGCCAAGCTTCCTCATCAGCTATTTATACCCATTCCTTCACATTGTAGAATTTGTCCATTTTTCATGTAATTAGGAAAATGTTACCATTTTAATTTATGTCGTTTTTATATTTTCAAAAATCTAAATTGTTTTTAATTTCAGTTGTCATTTGTAATATCAGTTTTATTAGTACAATTGTTATTTCAAATCTTAGCATCTTGTCTCAATTTCGTTTCAAGCCTTCATAATTGTTAAGTATTGTTCCATTAGATTCATTACTTGCTCTTTAAGCTCACATAAGCTCACCAAAGCTTATGTGAGTTGGTTGTGGTTCAATTGTGCTTCAAATTCAGTTTTTACAAAAAAGTCAACAATAGTCAACTTACAAAAGTCAAAACAATTTTTAGTGAAATTCTGGATTTCAGTAGTTAGTTGGTTAATTTCTAAGATTGAATCAAGATTTTCAGATCAGTTTAGGTAGGTTTTCATCAAGGTTGATTGTTTAACTGCTTTTGATTATCATTAAAGAGTGTTTGGATTTAGTATTCTTTTCATGTTCCAAGGGTTTTAGTAAGCTCAATTTGAATAATTTGGGTGTTACTGCTGGTTCCAAGGGTTTATGATTCCATTCTCACTTCCGTTATAGCAGCTATTTACATCAGTAAGTCTTTTGGTCTAAATCAATATCGTAGTTAGTGTAGCTTGTTCTTAATTGATCTCTGCCCTCTTTATTCTGTTTGTGAATGATTCATTTGGTGATAGATAGTGTTTAGCTTGCTTGATTTCTAGTCTATTGTTGCTTGTTCTACTGTTTTTCCCGTCATGCTTATATCAGTAACTTAGCAGCTTGTATCCTAGTTTAAATGTGTTGTAGGTTAGTGTTAGGTTAGTGCTATTTGTTTGCTATACATCTAGGATCATCTGTGTTGCATTTGTGTAGTCTTTAGAGCCTATCTCCACATTTTAAGTTCTCACAAGTGTTTGCTCTGTCCACTGATCTTAAGTACCATATCTGTTTCGTGGTTCTGCTGCAACTCCTAGTGTCTATCCCTTTCAGTTTGTTTATACCTTCTAATCTGCTTATCCTCTTGTTGATTTAGCCTGATGTTTGTAGATTTAGGTGTAAGGTGAACTTGTTTAGCCTTTAGATTTCCTATAATAGCTTCATTAGCGCTTATTTTTGGTCTGCTATTTCCATAACTGTTACTGCATATCAGTTGCACTATTGCCCCAATCACTCTAGTTATTGATTTTTAATTTCATCACTTTAAGGTCTTTTTAGCTGAAATTTTAGACTTAAGCACTTTGGTTGGTTGTGGACATCATGGCCATTTTTTCTTATTTTTGTGATTTTTCTAGATAGTTTATTTTAGTGCTTAAAGTAGGGGCTTAAGGGTTGTTTGGTTTAGTATTGATTATAACTGATTTTGTGCTTAGATGATTCCAGCTTGTGCTTATTAGATCCAGATCAGTTGCAATAGCTTAGTTTCAGTTAGAATAGGGTAGTTTTAGCTTATGGTAGCTTTGTGTAGCTTATTGTTGCTTCTTGCTTATTTTCAAGTGCTTATTCATTCTAGTAGTGTGTCCAAATCATAGTTCTTGTACTCCAAATTGGTTTCTGTTATTTTTCCCTAGTTCTCTATATTATTATATAGTAATCTGGAAGTTTTTATACTTTTTACTGTTCATTTGCTATTTTTCTTCATTTTATGTCATTTTCTAGCATTTTTAATTAGCATTTAATCCAAATAATTCATAAAATGTTCTGAAAAATGCAATTTCAATTTTCTTAGTTTTAGAATATTCAAAAAGTCATAAAATTTATTTTTCCTGAATTTTATTAGATTAAATAGTATTTTCTAGCATTTTAATTAGATTTAAATAGTTTAAAATTCATAATAAATTTATAAAAAGTCAAAAAAATGTGATTCCAGTTCTGAAAATTCTTTTTAGTCACTTAAGATTTTTTTAAAATAGTTTTGTATTTTTCTTGCATGTTTTCCTAATTTTTAGCATTTTAGCTCTATTTTAAATGTCTTAAATTAGTTTTTAAATCATAATAGATCAAGAAAAATCCAGAAAAATAGTTTTAATTCACAAATATATTTCTAATATCATTCTTAGCTGTAGAAAAATAGAAGTTCATTTTTACAAGTTTTAATTAGCATAGTTGCATTTAATTAGCGTTTCTTTAATTACGTTTTATGCGTTTTTAGTTTAAATTTTCGTAATTAGTTGTTTTCCCTTATTTACATTATAGATTTAGTTGTTATAATTACTTTCCTTTATATTTTCTTGCCTTGTAGATTAGAAAACCCAAAATTCCTTATTTCCCATTCGAATCCCGAACCGCGACGTGAGTTGTTATACTCCATTCATCCCTCGTTGGGAAAACGACCCGGGGAAAATACATACCTTTGTATTTCTTCGGAAAATAATATCTATGTACTGAAACGATCAAATCAATAAATGGCGCCGCTGCCGGGGAGGGCATGTAGTGAGTTTCCGATTCCGTCTCGATTCGCGTGTATTTGAAGATCCTTCCCCGAGTGAAGTTACCGTTGTTTTTGTAAATATCCCTCTTATAAAAACCCAAAAATATTTTCCTTTTCAAAATTATTTTTCCTTTTTCTATCTTTAAAAACCCAAAAATACTCTTCGTTTTCCTCTGAAATGTTTAATTCCTATCTCTTTACCCTCTAATATCTTTAATTCTCCACAATGCTCGATTTCGCACCCTTTGATCCCCATGATCCTCGGACCATGGAGGATTTCTATCGTCCTTCACTTATCGGTCGAGGAGGACCGATCGTTCCGGGAACGAAGTTTAGATTGAAAAATCGTATGGTTCGTCTTCTTCGACAACATTGCCAATTCCATGGATATAATGACGAAGATGCAAATGAGCACTTGAACAAGTTTTTATCTATCACTCAATCCATGAAACAACGTGGCGTTTCTCAAGATGATATCCGATTGAATCTCTTCCCTGCTCTTTAACCCACGAAGCCGAAACTTGGTTTTATACCCTTGAAAAACATTCAATTCATACTTGGGAAGAGATGTTTCGCAAGTTTCTTTCAAAATACTTTCCATATTCGAAAACGATGCAGCTGAGGAAAGAAATTCTTAATTTCCGGCAATTACCCAAGGAATCCGTATTTGAAGCTTGGGAAAGATTCAAATCATTATTGCAGAAATGTCCCGATCATCGAATTTTGCTTCTTGATCAAATCCTAACCTTTTATCATGGTATCACAACGATTGATCGAGACAAAATCATGTTGGCAGCTGGTGGAAATCTCATGCGGAAGACACCTCAAGAAGCTTATGATTTGATCGAGAATATGACGCAACATCATTATCAGTGGGATGCTGACGTTCCTTACGATTCTACCACTATGTTGAGTGATCATTATTCCGAGAAAATTTCTGTTATGAGTGCTCAAATTGACGTCTTTGGCAAGCAAGAAAGCTATAACAGTCAACAAAGACCGAGTCATCCACCCACCTTTTACTATTCCGACTCTGACGATAGTGATGATGATGAACCGTTTGAAGAAGAGAACTTAAAGATTGATGACAATTCTTCGAGTGGCAGTCCCACTCCAATTTCTGATCCTATCATTTCCGACTCTTCCCCTTCACTCACGCCGGTTGAGCGAAGTGACGTCGTTTTGGAAGAAGTCGATGATCCAATTTCGCCGGAAATTGTTGAAACCAATTGCTATCCGCTCATTAACGAACCTTCGGATACCTTATCAATGGGGGATGAGGAAGTCGAATGTACTCCTCTTGAGAATATTGATGACCTTGTTCCAATCCCAAGGGTATCTGAGACACATTTCGATTCAATTTCAGAAACTTTCAAAATGACCTTCACAAATCCTTTGTTTGAATTCGATTCAGAATATACTCTCAATTTTGACAATCAAATCTTTGACGAGGAAAGTGATGAGTCCGACACGGAGACCATAATGGAAAAGGTGCAAATTCCAAGATTACAAAGTACCGCACAAATCCCACCTCCGTTTATCTCTATTGATGAAATTAAAGAAGTAGAACCGTCTAATGAAAATCCTATGGAGCCCGAGCTCAAGGATTCGTCTCTTGATTTACTTCTCGAGGAGTTCGCCGATGAACTCGCTCGCATCGATCCTCTTCCACCGGGAAGTGAGGACGATGACGTTGATTTTGAAGCCGATTTAAGAGAGATTGAAAGTTTGTTGAATGAAGATCAGATAATTGATCCGTCACGAAAGATAAATGATGATTATCTCGAGGAGTTCTCCGGTGAACTCTCTCATTTCATATCTCCTCCAGAATATGATCGTGTCTATTTTGATCTTGAGGAAGATTTTAATTTTGGAGAAGAGCAGCTCTCTCAAAAGAGTTTCGTTATTGATGACATCATTCCACCTCTTCCTCCCGATGTTTTTGTTGAAAATCACCCTGCGAGCTTAAATGATCAAATTCGAATTAAAGATTATATAAAATGTGCTTTTGAAGATGAAGAATGGATCCTAATCGTTATCAAAATCTTTATTCCATTCCTCACATATAATGTGATTTCTCCTCTTCTTCACTCTTGCGGGTGTGAGGATACCATCTTTGACCCCGGTATCATCACTTTTCCTTTTTAAGAACCGTGGGTATCTCATCGGAGTGGAACTTTCTTATGTTTCAATGTTTATCCAAACCTCTTGAACGAAAGTCCGATGGAGATTATCTTTTCCACCTGCTTCCCCATGGACAAATGAATTCGGGGCGGGTCAAGCTAACGACTCGATAACAAAACAAGCGTTTCTATCTTCTTTCTATTTTCTAATAAGTGACGTGAAGGGGTTAGCCTCTTCGATTTCTCGTGTTTGGTTGTTTGTGCTGTTTTTGTCTAGGATGTTCCCGATATGAAGACTCTCGTG
Organism: Chrysanthemum seticuspe; assembly: GCA_019973895.1. Lineage (NCBI taxonomy): Eukaryota > Viridiplantae > Streptophyta > Magnoliopsida > Asterales > Asteraceae > Chrysanthemum > Chrysanthemum seticuspe. The sequence continues at coordinate 152,328,243 of BPTQ01000007.1, forward strand.
CTCGAAGTTTGTCTATTCTCCACTCGAGTTTCATGATCGATGCTGATGGAAATCCGATATCCTAATCTTATCGACTAACGTTTATCTTTTAGCATACTTAATAAATGGCTTTTAGATTTTCGTTATTACCCTTGCCTTTAAACATTGAGGACAATGTTTCGTTCTAGTCTGGGGTAGGGTAATCTTCGATTTGATTTGACCGCACTTGCTTATTTTTTTCGTGTACTCTCGCAACCCTTTTTTTCCTTGAAATAAAAATTGTGCAAAAATATGAAAAATTTAAAATTTTTGTAAGCTTTTGCTAGTTTTATGATCGAAAAGTTCTTGCTAGTCTCTTAGAAGTTTCTTTAAATATGCGTTTTTCTTGACAAAGTCTTTGCTAATTGCTTAGACAAGAGGCTATAAAATGCGATTCTAGCTCATAAGGCCAAGAATTTGCAAGTCTCCCTGAGTGATTTTAAATATGCGAAGCTTTGAAAAGATTTGCGAGTTTCTAATAAGTGACTTTAAAAATGCGAGACTTGAGATTATTGACGAAGCATTTGCTAAATTAATATATGTTTTGACACCTTGTTGACTTTCCGCTGGTGAGAGTAGGAATAGAATTCTGACTTGACTGGGCGTGTTGAGCCCTAGCTTGTTCCCTTAACCATAGATAATTTAAAAATTATCGGCTAAGCATCCGCGGATCTCATTATTTGGGATTTTAAATTTGCGGAGATCGAGAAATGATAGAGTTATTTATGAGTTTAGATGCTAAGCGTAGAGTAGTTGGTTCTCTTTAGAGCCCATCGAAGGTACTTATGGCTTTTTGTTCCCACAAAATTGTTTCACCCCATATCTGTCTAATAAATAATTAGAGATGTTGAGTTTTTGACGATAGTTAGTTCTTTATCTTCTTAAAAGAATCTTTGTTTTAAAAATTGGGTACACATCAAGGATCCGTAATAAATAAGCAATCAGTGATAAGTGAAAAGTAATAAGTAAAGTTATGAGCTGCGGTGTCGAGATCGGACCCTTGGATCTTTAGCCGGGATTGAGTGAGGTCTTAGTCTAGCCAACTGGGATCCTCATTTCATGAAGCCTATAGTCTTGGAATTACCCCGTGAAGCTCCGTAGTTCATAGCTATATAAGTAAAAGTATAAGTGTTAAAAAAAAAAAAAAAAAAAATGATGATGAAAAATGATGAAAATGAAAAAATGTTGAAAAAGTCAAAATTATAAGTGAATAAAAATTCCTTGATGTGGACCTCATTTTTACGACAATGGTTCTTGAGAGAAGACGGATAACTAATTATCGACTTAGCTTTGTATCTTTATCGGATTAATTCTTATCGAAAACGAGAAATTTGAAGAAATTCATTTCTCACAAAAATAAAAAAATCTAGAGGAAAATAGGAAAATGGGAGCAAAAGGTAATTACACAAGTAACTTCCATGGGTAGTGTTAGCATCTAGAGTCATATTTAACAATGATTTCGATTTTACGCTTAGTTTGGGGACTTGTGAAAAATCAGGGACGATGTATTCTATCCGTATGGTCACTTCACGCTGTGTTGTGTTTCCTACTCCGTGATCCTAACGTGTCGTTTGAAAAATGTTGGAGTTATTGATCGACATGAAAGTTTAACAAACCGTCACTCATAATGGAATGTGCTTAATCGTAATATCTACATGTGAATTAAAAAGGTAAACGGGGCGTTTTTAGAATTAAGGCTTTCTAAATCTCTTTTGAGGAATCTTTGCTACTTCTTCATAGGTTTAGTAGAAAGAGATTGAAATCCTTGGTTTTAGAAGCGTGAATTGATTACATTGCGTGAGGACACGACAATGGTCTCGTCTGGGGTATTTTGATATGTGCAAAAACACATATCATTTCTTTATCAAATAAAACCCAAAATAACCAAGAAAAGCCGTTTATTGCTAATATTTGTGGTTTTCTTGAGTTTGTGCTTGTGCAGGTACGGATATGTAAAAACACACAAAAAGGAACCAAATCAGACGTAAATCCGAGCACGAGAGATTAAGAGAGCTTAAGCTGAGCCGGAAGATCAAAATTATGCATTTATGAAGATTTTATTCTCCGAGGATGATTTTTGGAAGATATAATCAAGTTTGAAGAAATGTCAAAAATGGCCCCTCAAGTTTCAGTTTTTGGCAGAATAGACCCTTGAAGATTCAAAAGTTGCAAATTGGCCCTTGGTCTATTTTAAGAATGACAAGAATGATCCTTAAAAGACATTTTCAGATTTACATGTGTGGTCCCTGGATTTTCAGATTATACAAGTTTGGTCCTTGATAAGCTTAAATGGTTACACAAATAATCCAAAATCCAAATACACTATCCTAGGCCCAAACCAAGAACCAAGACCCGGTCCAATCCAAATATTATAACCCGGATACCATACCCGTTTCCCAAGTAAACCTGGTCAAAACTCACATTACCCGGTCAACTATTATCAAAATAATATAAAAAATCCCAAACAACCCCGCGCCCAAAGCAGTAAACACCATTGTTACTGTAGCACCTTTCCTTTCACTTTTACCCTTTATCCAATCAAATTAACCCCGTACTTAAATGCATCTAGAAGCCTCTGCCACGTCTGACACATGGGTGTGTCACAAGATTGCCAGGGTGGAAGATTGGAGGCTCCTTATTGGTCCTGCCACATCACAAGAATGATCTATGGGCTCTGATTTGATATGATGACAAGAGAATGAATCAAAGGTCGAGATTGTACTTCCAGATGCTTCTCATGATCAAGCCAAGCTTCCTCATCAGCTATTTATACCCATTCCTTCACATTGTAGAATTTGTCCATTTTTCATGTAATTAGGAAAATGTTACCATTTTAATTTCTGTCGTTTTTATATTTTCAAAAAGCTAAATTGTTTTTAATTTCAGTTGTCATTTGTAACTTCAGTTTTATTAGTGCAATTGTTATTTCAAATCTTAGCATCTTGTCTCAATTTCGTTTCAAGCCTTCATAATTGTTAAGTACTGTTCCATTAGATTCATTACTTGCTCTTTAAGCTCACATAAGCTCACCAAAGCTTATGTGAGTTGGTTGTGGTTCAATTGTGCTTCAAATTCAGTTTTTACAAAAAAGTCAACAATAGTAAACTTACAAAAGTCAAAACAATTTTTAGTGAAATTCTGGATTTCAGTAGTTAGTTGGTTAATTTCTAAGATTGAATTAAGATTTTCAGATCAGTTTAGGTAGGTTTTCATCAAGGTTGATTGTTTAACTGCTTTTGATTATCATTAAAGAGTGTTTGGATTTAGTATTCTTTTCATGTTCCAAGGGTTTTAGTAAGCTCAATTTGAATAATTTGGGTGTTACTGCTGGTTCCAAGGGTTTATGATTCCATTCTCACTTCCGTTATAGCAGCTATTTACATCAGTAAGTCTTTTGGTCTAAATCAGTATCGTAGTTAGTGTAGCTTGTTCTTAATTGATCTCTGCCCTCTTTATTCTGTTTGTGAATGATTCATTTGGTGATAGATAGTGTTTAGCTTGCTTGATTTCTAGTCTATTGTTGCTTGTTCTACTGTTTTTCCCGTCATGCTTATATCAGTAACTTAGCAGCTTGTATCCTAGTTTAAATGTGTTGTAGGTTAGTGTTAGGTTAGTGCTATTTGTTTGCTATACATCTAGGATCATCTGTGTTGCATTTGTGTAGTCTTTAGAGCCTATCTCCACATTTTAAGTTCTCACAAGTGTTTGCTCTGTCCACTGATCTTAAGTACCATATCTGTTTCGTGGTTCTGCTGCAACTCCTAGTGTCTATCCCTTTCAGTTTGTTTATACCTTCTAATCTGCTTATCCTCTTGTTGATTTAGCCTGATGTTTGTAGATTTAGGTGTAAGGTGAACTTGTTTAGCCTTTAGATTTCCTATAATAGCTTCATTAGCGCTTATTTTTGGTCTGCTATTTCCATAACTGTTACTGCATATCAGTTGCACTATTGCCCCAATCACTCTAGTTATTGATTTTTAATTTCATCACTTTAAGGTCTTTTTAGCTGAAATTTTAGACTTAAGCACTTTGGTTGGTTGTGGACATCATGGCCATTTTTGCTTATTTTTGTGATTTTTCTAGATAGCTTATTTTAGTGCTTAAAGTAGGGGCTTAAGGGTTGTTTGGTTTAGTATTGATTATAACTGATTTTGTGCTTAGATGATTCCAGCTTGTGCTTATTAGATCCAGATCAGTTGCAATAGCTTAGTTTCAGTTAGAATAGGGTAGTTTTAGCTTATGGTAGCTTTGTGTAGCTTATTGTTGCTTCTTGCTTATTTTCAAGTGCTTATTCATTCTAGTAGTGTGTCCAAATCATAGTTCTTGTACTCCAAATTGGTTTCTGTTATTTTTCCCTAGTTCTCTATATTATTATATAGTAATCTGGAAGTTTTTATACTTTTTACTGTTCATTTGCTATTTTTCTTCATTTTATGTCATTTTCTAGCATTTTTAATTAGCATTTAATCCAAATAATTCATAAAATGTTCTGAAAAATGCAATTTCAATTTTCTTAGTTTTAGAATATTCAAAAAGTCATAAAATTTATTTTTCCTGAATTTTCTTAGATTAAATAGTATTTTCTAGCATTTTAATTAGATTTAAATAGTTTAAAATTCATAATAAATTCATAAAAAGTCAAAAAAATGTGATTCCAGTTCTGAAAATTCTTTTTAGTCATTTAAGATTTTTTTAAAATAGTTTTGTATTTCTCTTGCATGTTTTCCTAATTTTTAGCATTTTAGCTCTATTTTAAATGTCTTAAATTAGTTTTTAAATCATAATAGATCAAGAAAAATCCAGAAAAATAGTTTTAATTCACAAATATATTTCTAATATCATTCTTAGCTGTAGAAAAATAGAAGTTCATTTTTACAAGTTTTAATTAGCATAGTTGCATTTAATTAGCGTTTCTTTAATTACGTTTTATGCGTTTTTAGTTTAAATTTTCGTAATTAGTTTTTTCCCTTATTTACATTATATATTTAGTTGTTATAATTACTTTCCTTTATATTTCCTTGCCTTGTAGATTAGAAAACCCAAAATTCCTTATTTCCCATTCGAATCCCGAACCGCGACGTGAGTTGTTATACTCCATTCATCCCTCGTTGGGAAAACGACCCGGGGAAAATACATACCTTTGTATTTCTTCGGAAAATAATATCTATGTATTGAAACGATCAAATCATTGTTGTTGTTGTTGAGGATACATATGAGGAAAGTAGCTAGAGTATGGTGGTTGAGACATCTTGAAACTTGTGTTGATGATGGATCTTTGTAGTCGAATGAAACAATGTTGATGAAGTAACCTTATGCGTAGAAACAGCTTATGCGTAGAAAGCACCTGATGCGTAAAAACCAACTTACGCGTAAACACAGAGCTTACGCGTAAGAATAGCTTAAGCGTAGACTTGAGGAAAAACTTAGCTTAGGCGTAAACCAAAGGCTTAGTAGTAGAATCCTTATGCGTAAGATTAGCTTATGCATAAGACTAAGCTTAGGCGTAAGAAAATGCTTAGGCAAAGAGAAATTCTACGCGTAAGATTTAGCTTATGCGTAAAACTAGGGTTTTGCCCAAAAATCTTTTACACTTATACAAGTGTAAAAGATATCCAAAGTCGAAGTGTTTTCAGGCTTATCCAAGCAAGAAAACACTGAGTAAACCAATAGCACTGAAGATCAAAGTATGAAAAGCTTACGTGTAACATATGCTTAGGCGTAGACTTTGAAGCTTACGAGTAAAACTAGGGTTTTCTTACGAGTAGAAAGTACCAAACTTTACCAAAACTGATTTTTCTGCCCAAAAGTGTTTATAAACCTGATTTTTATGATGAAATAGCTTCAATATCACCAAAATAACACAAAAGTATGACACTTGATGATCCAAAACACATTTTCACCTTACGCGTAGAAATGAGTACATGAATGAAATCAAGCTCAAAAACAATGCTACACACGTAAAGTTTCAAACTTGATGCTAAAACCTTAAACTTTAACTCTAAATAAACCTTAAAGTACAAGAATCTTGAGTTTTTTAGTGTAAAAATTAAAGCTTTAAACGTGTGAAAGGTTTAGAACATGAAACCCACGCGTATAGTGAAAAAACTTCAAAAACAAATATGTTTCACCCAACTAGATGGCGAATGATACCACTGTTAGGTCACCATATTGTTACAAAAGCATCAATAGGTTAGAAATAAGGTAAGAAGTGATCAGATGAACACTTGCACACACACACACACACGATATAAATGAAAGAAAGTTTATGCGTAGGATATATGTGAAAGTGAACGACCAACCTTCAAATGAAGGTTTACAATATTATTTATAGGGGAAGGGACTAGGGCAACACTACAAGTTCCCTTCCTTCCTTATGGGATTGGGCCAAGGCTTATGGGCTTTTTACATAAGCCTTGCCATTAATACAAACATAAAAGCGTAATTAAGCAACCTATTACATATTGATTACAAACACTTGAAATATAGTTTAAGAGTGATTCCAACAATCTCATACAGTGAATTCCGAAGCAAGTAAGAGAAACAATAATGAAATGGTACCTCTTGAGCTCTTTGTTTTCTTTAACATTGTCATCAATTTTAGTTGCTACATACGTCGATATGTATAGTCACATAGACCCTTTGCATACATACGTCGAAAAGCAAGTTACTAATATCCTAAACTATGTAAGATTATATATTGTGTATTTTTGAAATCAAAGCTTAAAAATAGTCCCACATATCAATACTCATCCTAATATATATCCATAGGCATGATAGTATTAGTAGTGAGCTTCAAAAGGCATGATAATAAGATTTTTTTTTTTTTTTTTTTTTTTTTTTTTTTTTTGATAATATCAATAATCACTGTTGGCCCAACTGCCCTGGCTAAGGTCATTGATAACAAATTCGTTTATATATTATCTAAATTACCAATGGTTTCAATGACGACGCCTGGTACTTATTGTTTACTATGCTCAAATGACATTATTGCAATATAGTTTATATATAATTTAAATACCTCTCTAATGATGGTATTTGCTATGTACTTCTTCTCCATTTCAAGAGGATTTACCTATACTTAAAAAGTGAATAATTATGACATTATAGTTCTAAAAAGGAAAACTTTGATATAAAATCATAATTAACAAAAGTGAATCAGGAAAAAAACACACTCAGAACATGGTGTAAGAGGCGGTGGTTTCTACCAATTAATTATAAATATGACACTCGATAACAATACAACACCCCTCTATGGCTCGACTTGGTAATGCTAAAACGTTTGAAGCATTCGAAGAAAATTAATATCTTTAATCTTTTGTGTTTCAAATTAGTGGGCAAGAATAAGCGTTTTGGGTCAAAGCATGTATATTTTTATATGGGTCAATATGGGTAAGTTTTAGCAATATCCAAGGGCTTACCTGAAAGTTGTATATATTGTCAAATGATGCCCATACTCTTGCAGAAGATTCTTGTGCACCCCTTTTGTCGTCCTATCCAGTAAAAAATTTATTCATGTGAGTCCACGTCTTGCAAAAGTTGAAATATACAAACTTTACCATAAAGATATATTATTAAGTGTTATAGAAGCTCTAAGACCAGTCACTTTAACCCACTTGATCCCATGTATTTTTTTATAGCAAACGATATACCGACCCATTCCAACCCATATATTGTTATGTATATAAGCTTGCTCCGTATAGTAAGAGCATCCAAATAATAATTTTTTTATCCTCTAACTCTCTTGTATGTATAAGTAACCACCTGATAATCCAAATATGAAAAATATAAATGAGCCTTTGCTAACTAATTTATTCAATTAAGCATTAATTAGACTAAAAACTAACATAAACTCAACTAACCAACCAAATATTAGTATCATTAACATCAACGTAGCTCAAACAATTTATTAAAGATATGTATAAGAAACATATCTTGAGAAACACATAATTTGAATGACTTTGTTAGCCACTTAACCCTTTCAAAATCCAGTACAAATAAAAAGAGATTCTTAATACTTGATCTAAACATGACTTTATACTTACTCAATATTTACACACATTTTTCACATTACGATGCTTATAATTGTTCTTTACTTCTTCAGTTGTAATGAGTTCTTTGGCTTGCTCATATGTTGTTTCTCCATAAGCAATGTACGAAGATACTTCTTCGTCAGCAACGATCTCCTATTACATTTTTTAGCATTTTAGTGTGAGAGACCGGAGACATTACAAATGCCAATGACAAAATATAATACATTATATGTAGATTCAATTAGCTACCAAACGATAGATACATAAGCCAAGCACTTTTGTGAAACAATAAGAGAACTTGTATATATGTTAAGCAGTTTAAATAAGCAAACCATAACGAATTTAAATGTTAATTTAATAAGCAATCCTAAACGAATAACAAATGTGTAATTTAGCTAGAAATACACTCAAAAATCAGCAATGTCATCTTTAATGACAAACTCCTCAATAATATATTTAAGAAAGCTTATAAACACAGGCTATCTATGCGACCTTTAACCCACTTTACCCATTTCTTTTTATGCTACTGTATTTCTTACCCGTTTGATGAATCAAAGGAAAGCAAATCATAGATCTAAGGCTTCAAAACTAAAAAATTAAAGATGAAAATTTAACTCACTCATGCATTGTTGGGTCAATTTGCATGATGTATTTCACGGGTCAACTTGAATGGATATTCTTGAATTTTATCTCATATGAATTAATGTAAGCGTAAAATCAAGTAAGAGTAAAATCTTTCTTGAAGAAATTGTTGAATACGCAATCTCAGTCATCAAAATAACATGACACCCACCTTTTTCATGATTTGTTTCATTAGACTACTCCCAAGCACCTTGTTGCTTCATATGCGCTGCACCTTAAATCACCCTGCACCTCAACAAAACCACCCTGTCATTCCTCTCAGCTTTGCCCATCTTCCATGATCTACATCCCACGCTGCAACCCTTGTCCATTTTCTCTTTATACATCATGTCTGTTACAAAAACATTTTTGGTGTTAATAGATAAATCTCACCTGAAATGCAGGTTTCGATTATCAAACTATTTCATGCATCCAATTCCTAACACTTGATGACTCTTGTTGGATCGATGTACTCTAACCAAACTAACTTAAATAGCTTGTTTAAGGTTTAACAACCTCCGATAAATCCTAAGTTATTAACAATGAAACACTGAATAATCTTTATTAAGTATGCGGAATTTACTTAACAAATCTAAGAAGAATAACTTTTATTATTAACTCTAAATCTACTTATTATGCAGATACTTCAACAACTCTAAGAATATCGATCTTCTCTAAAACATTAACTCTAAGACTCATGAACTCGTACCTCTAATGCCAATCTAGGGGTCCTTTTATAGGCTCAAGGATACCCTAGTCGGTTTACAAATTGTATCCTTGTACGACAAGTAATCTAATATAGAATATTCTAGAATTACAAGACTTTCTATAAATGAATAAAACAGTTCTTTGATCTTGCAGTACTTTGACTTCGTATGCAGTACTTTGACTTTATCATTTAGCAGTACTTTGACTCTTTGACTTTTTCCAGTTCTTTGTCATTCTGCAGTACTTTATTAATCTTCAGCACTTTAACTGTTCAGCATTTTCATATCCCAACAATCCTCCCCTAACTTGAATTCTACTTGTTTAACTTCAAGTTCCTTTGTGAATTTATCTTTATCAGCTTCATCTTTAAGAACAGATTGTGTCTTTGTCTTTGGATTGTATCTTTGTAGTTTCTGTGCATAATCAAAGTATCTTTAGAAATATTCTTTTACAGCATCATCCAGCAAGCTCCATCTTTTCAGCAACACAGCAACGTATGACAATTTGTACATTAATTCAGTTTAAGTTGCAATCTATTCTCATCACTTCCAGGTGTGTTAACTTCTGTGAGAGGTGAATCATTGAAAATTTAATGGATTTGAATTCTCTTTACGAACTCTGGAGTAGCCAAATGTTTTGATGTGTAAGATCATGGTACACTGATAACCATATGATTTTTAGCAAATCATCAGCTATCAACAGATTTGTTTTGTCTTTACCAAAAGCTGTACCATTCTGGACTAGTTAGTTCTTTTATCTAATGGTGAACTAATTACCAATAATGGTTTTTCCACAGCCTTTACAACAAGCCATTTTCTTGTGGGCTAGCCAACTCTTCACATTACTGATATGGTGAGTTGATTACCATCCAACTTATTAGCAAGTTGTCAACTAAAAACGGATTTGAAATATCTTTACCAGAGCCGTTTGCTCATGGATTAGCCAATCCTTTTGTAACCATGGTGGATTGATAACCTATTGATGATACCATCTCAAAAACCATTTATTCAACCTTTGTTTAAAAATATTTGTTACTTAACAAAAGGTTTCTTCAAAAATCATTTAACTGGTTAAAAGCTGCAAGCAGTACTTTGATTAAAGTACTGTTTGATCAGCAGTACTTTGAATAAAGTACTGTTTTTATCAAAAATAATTTATTCAATGAAAATTCATACCAGTTATTCATCATCATCAGCCATAGTAGTCCAGTTGATAAACAAATTGATGACCATACAAGCAATTTTATTATCCTCTTCAACTTCCATTCCATGCTCTAACATCCTCCTCATAAGCTCAACTGTAAGAGGATATCTTCTATCTGCAAACATGTGAATCATTGTTCAATTTTCCAGCTCTAGAACATGTACACCAGATTCTTCAAAGAATCTCCAGCTAACAATTTCCCAGTTCTCTTGATTCTTCCAAATTTCATCACTGCTCTGTTCTTCAGTTTCCCATGCAGTTGTGAGATCTCCAAGTAAAATTAAACCAATTCCTTCTGATGGATTATGTTCAAAGTAATCTTTCACCACATGATATAAATAGAATAGATCCACTCTATCTATGATGTGCAATAAATCCCATAGCCTGTTGAACACTCTGAAGCTTTCATCTTCTCTATGAAACATCAGATAGATTCCATCTTTAGATTCCACAACTTCAAAAACAATAATCTGAGATATGTTCATCTTCATGTCAGCATCTTCTTTGGAATATTCAAAATCTACTATTCTGAGATAATTTCTTAATTCATCCCTAGTTTCAGATCTTAACTCAACTTTTTCTTTCTTTGAAAACTGTATATCTTCAACTTCAGTTTTCCTTTTTCTTTTTAAACTTTTCTTTCTTTCTGCTTCAGTCCAAGTAGCTTCATCTTTATAATCTTTGATGTTTGCAACATCCTTCTTATAAGCCTCTGTCTCAGCATCATCTAATCTTTTCATATCAGCATAATTCAACTTCTGCAATCCTTTATATCCTTGAATTTTCAAATAAGCCATCATTGCATTCCTTTCTTTAGCAAGATTTGGTTTTCTAGGTATAAAAGAAACATGAGTAGGTGACTGTAATGGTTCAGCATCTTCAGCATTCAATTATTCTTGTAATTTCCTAGCTGCTTCTTCATTCATTGCCTCTTCATTAGTAACTTCAGTCACTACTTCAGCATTAAGTTCTTCTTGCACTTTTCTAGCTGCGGCCTCATTCCTAGCAACTTCAATTGCTCTAAGATCTGCCAAAGTTAGCTTTTTCTTCTTAGTTTCTATCAACTTGCCTTTACCTTTATCCTTAGGATCTGTTACAGGTTGAGAAGCTCTTGGTTGTTCCTCTGCAACTTCAGTAAAAGTAACACCCTTTGGCTTTGATAAACCATGCAATATTTCAACAATAGTTTCATCATCACTTGCAGTTCTTACAGGTTAGAGTGTATCAGATTCTTCTGGTATGGCAGTTGTTGAAGGACCAGCTCGTTCTTCATGAACAATTGAAGGACCAGCTTCTTCTTCAAAATCTAATACTCTTGGAGTAATTAACTCTTGTCTGAAGGTTCCATGAAAAGGAGTACTTTGTTGTTCAGTACCTTGATCTTCAGACCTTTCTTCTTCAGTACTTTCAATGATAACATGCTCTTCAGTACCTTGAGGTTCTTTCTCCTTAACAACATCTTCTTTCAAATTCTTTTCTTCTAAATTCCTCCCCAATTGGACAGAAGATGGTTTAGGAACCTTTTTGCCTTTGGTTTTCTTCTTAAATTCCCTTACAGGTCGTCCTTGTTTCCTTTGAGATTTGACCCATAGACGATGATGTTGAACCAATGGCCAGACAAAATTTTTGAGTCTTCTAAATTTAAGCTTTAATCTCTTAATATCTGTAGCCTGATCTTCAAACGATTTCTTCAACCTTGTCAATTCCCTTGTTAAAGCATAATTATTGAGAACTTGACCCTCAGGCTCCATAGAGACTGCATCGCCTTCAGATGGTGAGTGTGCTTCTTGATGAGAAGCATGTACATATACTAATGGAGATTGTGGAGGTGTAACTGCAATATGCTCTTGAACTTCAGTACTCTGAGAAGCAGTACCTTGAGATTCAGTACGGTGTGATTCAGTACTTTGTGATGCAGTACCTTGTGGAGAAGCAGTACTTTCTTCTTCATTACTTTCTGCAGCTTCATCATGAATAGCCTGAACAACCTCCAGCATAGAAGGAGTTAATGGAGTGTCTTGACCTCTGAATAAATCACTTGTTCTCGCCATAAAGGTAAAAATCTTTGCTTGTTGTACAATAACAGGTAGTAAGTCTGTAGGCTTTGGTACATCAGCAAGCTGTTTGTTCAAGAAAACTTGTATAAACCTAGGGTACATCAACCATTTGGATCCATGGGAAATATGTGAGAGCATCCCATCAAGAATCAGCCTTGAAAAATTGAAAATACGATTAGTAGCTAACCCAACAATAGCAGATGCTATATTTGACCCAAACTGCTCCCAAGAGGTACTCTTAGCACTTATGCAATGGAGCAACACATGAACCAAAAACTTCCAATGAGGACAAAATAAAGGCTTCCTGAATGTTTGTTCTGTTAAAGACCCTTCATAGCCAATGTCCCTAAACGTATCCCAAATCAGTTGTTTATCAAAACGAATAGCCCCTACTTCATCATTAAACAATAAGTCTTCTCTAATAGAGGCTTCTGTAATCTTCACAGTTCTTCCAGCAACTGTTGATCGAATATAAAATTCACCATTCTCCATATTATCCCTAGCATTAGCCCAAAAGTCTTGAATCCAGGGTTCAACTATATCCGGCTACACTAAAAGAGCATAACTGATTGGCGACTAATCAATTATATCATGAAAAGCCTCATTAAATTCAGTCTTGTCTAAATTCGCCACCATGTTGTGCTTGGAAACAGTAGTACGATTCGCCATTGTTGATAATGTGAGCACAATAAGAGATATAATCGAATGATAAAGAGTTTGTGAGAGAAATATGGAAAATATATGAGAATATCAATATGAGAGGGAAAATCGGAGAGTAGTTATTTATATGTGAGATTTTAAAAATCACAGCCCATAATAACAAAGTTACCGTTAGTAGTAATTACCCCTCAATATTACCGTTGGAACAGTACTTTTAATAAGACAAACAGTACTTTCCACTTGTGCAGTACTTTCCCAAGCAGTACTTTCATAAAAAACAGTACTTTTCCAAATTCCTCTGTATAAACTAAGTATACATAAAAATCCTCCCCTCAAGCAATGCACAGGACTATACTAATACTAAATAGTCCTCTCCTTAAATGTAGCTCAGTAGTTAATCATGCCAATACTTACCACCAAGTGATTAAATTTTGAAACATCAAAGCCTTTGGTGAGTAAGTCAGCTACATTATCATCCGTGTGAACTTTGACAACATTTATGAGCCTGTGCTCATAGCAATCTCTGATGAAGTGATGCCTAATCTGAATGTGCTTGGTCTTGGAATGATAGACTGGATTCTTCACAATACAAATAGTACTCTCATTATCAATATTGATAGGAGTATTCTTAAAATTGAACCCATAATCCAAGAGTTGATTCTGCTTCCATAAAACTTGTGCACAACAGCTTGCAGCAGCCACATATTCAGCTTTAGTAGAGGATGTTTCTGCAATTGACTGTTTCTTACATTGCCAGGAGACTAATCTTCTTCCAAGATATTGGCATCCTCCAGTTGTTGATCTTCTGTCATAATTATCACCTGCATAATCACTATCTGAAAAAGCTTCCAAGTGAAAAGGTGAATCCTTAGGATACCACAACCCCAACTTAGGTTGTTGTTTCAAATAATTAAAAATCCTTTTAACTGCATTCATATGAGAGATTTTTGGTGAGACTTGATATCTTGCACATAAACACACAACAAACATAATATCAGGCCTTGATGCAGTGAGATACATAAGACAACCAATCATTGATCTGTATAACTTGACTTCAACAGGTTGTCCATCTTCATCTTTTCCCAATGAGTTGATTGATTTAATAGGTGTAGTTACTGGCTTTATAGCATCAAAACTGAACTTCTTAAGTATGTCAGATACATACTTTTCTTGGCTAATAAAAATACCTTCCTTGGACTGCTTAACTTGAAGTCCCAAAAAGAATGTTAACTCACCCATTGAACTAATTTGAAATTCCTTCTGCATCAGCTGCTCAAACTCCTTAACCATAGACTGTTTGGTAGCTCCAAAAATGATATCATCAACATAGACCTGAACTAACATGATATCTTTCTTGTCTCTCTTGATGAACAAAGTCTTGTCAATAGCTCCCCTCCTGTAACCATGTTGTAATAAGAATATGGAGAGCCTCTCATACCAAGCTCTAGGTGCCTGATGAAGGCCATAAAGAGCCTTAACCACCTTGTAGACCTTGTTAGGATGTTTAGGATCTTCAAACCCAGGAGGCTGCTTGACATAAACTTCCTCTGTAATGGTGCCATATAGAAAGGCACTCTTGACATCCATCTGGTAAACCTGAAATCCCATATATGAAGCAAAAGCAAGAAATATTCTAATAGCTTCTATCCTTGCTACAGGAGCAAAAACTTCATCATAATCTACTCCTTCTTCCTGTCTATAGCCTTGAGCTACTAACCTTGCCTTGTTCTTGATGACATTGCCTCTTTAATCTCTCTTGACTCTAAAAACCCAGCTGGTTCCAATGACTCTCTTCCCATATGGAAGATCACATAATACCCAAACTTCTTGAAGTTTAAATTGAAGAAGTTCTTCCTGCATAGCTTCAACCCAACTTTCTTTAGTCAATGCTTGTGCAATATTCTTGGGTTCTTCTTGAGAGATAAAACAAGTAAATAGGCAGGTTTTATGGTCCTTATGATTCATCATGTTTTGTTTATACACAAAGCTAAGTAAAGCATTGCGAGGAGTAGTTAAACGCTTAGCTTTGTGTCTTGTCATGACTCCAGAAGTAGAAGGACCAATTATTTGATCAGTAGGATGATTATTAAGATTGGAGACTGTGGAACTCCATAAGTATCATTTAGATTAGTAAAATCAGCATCTTCATTGGAATTTGAGAAAATATCTTCATCTTCAAGCTCATCATCAGTTTCTTCTAAACCAGGCATGGTAGGATCATCCAAATCATCTAAAGTACTGTCAACTGGTGCATCAGTACTTTGTTCGAAAGTACTGTCCAAAGGACTGTGAGAATACTCTGCAGTCTTATTCTTTTTCTTTGCTTCTTCATAAGCTCTTCTTTGTTCATCAGAATAAGAATGTGCCATTACATCTTGAAAAAGCATCTGATTAAGTGTCTCTTGAATATCTTGATCCTCAGCAGATAGTGAAGATGTTGGTTTATTAGTACTTTCCTTTGGTGCATCAGTACTTTGCTTTGGAGCATCAGTACTTTGTTCTGGAGCATCAGTACTGTGCGTTGGTGCATCAGGAACAACATCAGGTCAAATGTGAACTCCATGAACAACATACTGTGAATCTTCTCCATTGTACACAGGTTGATTTTCTTCTCTGACAGGTACATAATTCATAGAAGGAGTTAAAGCTTCAAGATCAAACATCCAATCAGGACCTTTACCTTTCTGATTCTCTTGATCTTCTAAAAACTCAACATGAAAACATTCTTGAACCTTCTTAGTGACTCTGTTGTATACTCTAAATCCCTTACTGTTGGTACAATAACCCAATAAATATCCTTCTTCTGACTTGCCATCAAACTTTCCCAGATTATCAATTGTGTTTAAAATGGTGAGAGGGCATCCAAAAGGCTTCATAAAACGAATGTTGGGTTAGTTTCCCATCAGGAACTCATAAGGTATCTTCATCTGTGGTTTAGTGACTGATACTCTGTTAAGTACATAGCAAGCAGTACTTACAGCTTCAGCCCATAATTGAATAGGTAGTTGTGAATCTGCAAGCATAGTTCTGGCTGCTTCAATCAAAGTCCTATTCTTTCTCTCTGCAACACCATTCTGCTGTGGTGTTCTTGCAATACTAAACTCCCTCTTTATACCTTTGTTGGCACAAAATTCATCCATAAGTTTGTTCTTGAATTCAGTCCCATTATCACATCTAATACCTCTGACCTTGAGTCTCAATTGGTTTTCAAGTGCTATTATTAGAGTCTGAATAGCATCAAAAGTATCATCTTTAATCCCAAGAAAAATACCCAACTAAATCTACTGCAATCATCTGTAACAACCAAACAGTACTTCTTCTTGTTTAAACTTGCCACAGAGACATGTCCAAACAAATCCATATGTAACAGCTCCAATGGTTCTCTAATTATTCTCTCCTCAAGCTTCTTGCATGAAGCTTTGTGTTGTTTACCCTTCTTGCATGCTAAGCATGAGTGATCATTCTTGTAAGTCTTTGAAGGTAAACCTCTAACTAAATTGCCTTGGACCAGTTTGTTGATATTCTTGAAATTTACATGGCCCAATCTTCTATGCCACTGATGTGCTTCTTCAGTTGTTGCTTTTGCCACTAAACAGGTGGCTCTTCCATAAGAGTGAAGACTCTTCATGTCCAGACTATACACATCATTGGTTCTTGGTACTCTAAGTACTACTAAGTTATCATCAACAAGCTTGAATTCAGAGGAAAGAATGAGACATTCTGTGTCAGTGAATAACACAGGATGCTTTTTATCATAGATTTGAGAGACTGATAATAAGTTGAACTTGAGCTCCTTCACATATCTAACATTCTCAAAATCTATACGCCCTGCTTTGATGGTTCCTTTCCCAGTAATTCTTCCTCCATTGGGATCATTCCCAAATGCAACTCTTCCTCCACTAATAGATCTAAAATCTGACAGAATCTCCTTGTCTCCTGTCATGCTTCCAGAGCAACCACTATCTACAATCAAATGATCTTTTAGCTCCTCCTCTGGGTTGCCCTGCACAAAGATTTAGAGAGTTAGTTTCTTTTAGGAACCCAAGCCATTACTGACTTGTGTTCCCCTTGTGGAGTTACAAACTCAAATTCTTTGAGTATGTAATTCCCACTATTTTTTAAAACATGATCCAGAATTATCTTTTGATTTTTAGCATGTGGATTTTCAAAACTTTCTGGATTTTCAGCAGAACTCTCTTTTGCAAATTTATTCTCCTTTTCTTGTATTATGAAAACATCTGATTCACTTTTTGTTGAAAGTGTTGTTTGTCCCTCAGCAGTACTTTCCCTCTTAACCCATTCAGATTTAACACTTGGTTCCTGTGATCTAGATCCCCTATGTGAATTGTAGTACCTTCTAGGTTGATAGTAATGAGATCTCCTAGAATTCCTGTTCCAAGTGGTAGTCGCAGTACCTTGATTTGACTGAGCAGTACTTTGAGAAGGTACTGCTTGTGAAGGTACTGGTGGTTTAGAAAAAGGTCTTCGTTGGTGAGGGTACCTATGATCTGGTGAGAAGTTACTGTGATTGACCCTATTAGAATTATTCCAAACTGGTTTGTTCTCTCTAGGTTTCTGGTTGGCAGACCTATTCTTTGGAAATTTCCTAAGGTATTCTGAGTGATGTTCACAATCCTTGATTAGATGAGTAGGACTATAACACACAAAACACAGTTTTTCACCCATACTCCCAAAGTGACTTCTTCTATGTCTATGACCAAAACTATTGTGCCTTCTAGGTGAATGATTAAACCTGTTTTGACCAAAATTATCCCAAAAAGGTTTAGCAGTACTGTTTTGAAAAGTTTTTCCTAAAGGTACTGCTTGTGGAGCAGTACTTTGAGTAGAAGGTACTGCTTGACTTTGAAAATTTGTTTCAACAGTTTCTTTTAGGGTTTCAGACCTAGATTGACTAATAAGCTTCTTCCTAAATTCTAGACGGTCTACACCAAAACGTGAAACATCAGGTCTTATGGGTTGATGACTACCAACTGGATGTGGAACAGCATGATAACCTTTGTCTTTCTTATACTCAGGAGGTGAATCACTAATTGAACCCTCATTACTAGATGTGTCTACATAAATAATGAGTTCATCATCACTAGTGGTTATATCTTCTAAGTCATCCTAATCACTAGATGTGTTTTCTTCTATGTTATCAAAGTCCATACCAAAACCTAATCCAGTTCTAATGTATGCTCTTCTCTGTTTTTGAACATAAGTAACATGTGACAGACCAGATTCTTTCCAGGCATCAAACTTTGCTAACAGATCATCTCTCTCCTTAGTTAGTTTCTTAATTTTAGCAATTTTACAGTTTAGTTTCTATTCACTTAGTTTTAACTGGTAATCCTGTTGTTCATACTTTTCAGCCCAAGCCATTTCATTATTTTCATGTGTTAAATTTTGGCTTCCATTGACTCTAAGGTTATTTGATAACCTGCTACCTCAGACGCCTTAAAACAATTATCTCTTTCAATCACATAACTATTTAGCAGTTTTTGATAGAAATCATGACAATTTGAGCATACCTCAGTGATAGGGGGTGAACTTGGTGAAGTAGCTACCATTGCAAGTAGAACAGGATCATCTTCACACTCTAAGCTCCAATCAAATCCTCCATACCTATCTCCAGATTCTAAAGCAGCATGATCAACTTCCTCATCAAATACAGTGCTCCAGTCCAATTCTTCCATTGATTCTTCAACTACTTCTTCACTGCTACCATACAATAAGTCACTGGTTCATCATCAAACTCTTCACTCCAGTCAACTTCTAACAAATTCTCTTGAGCAACCAAAGCCTTTGTTTCAGTAATAGGGATTTCTTTTAGCTCCAGCTTTGGTTTCTCAGTCATCCTGTTTGCTTGATACTTAGCAAACCTGCACTCCCTAGCAAAGTGTCCGGTCTTTTGACAATTGAAACATTCAATTTTGGATTTGTCAAAAGTTATTCCTTGTTTTGGTTTGAAATCAATGCTCTTTCCTGTTTTCTTCATGTACTTCTTGATCCTTGAAGTGATCAAAGTAACTTGCCACCTGATATCAATTTCTTCTAAAGCATCCTCGTCAATCTGGGAGAGATCTTCTTCATAAACTATAGGTAAAATAGCTTGATGTGCAAAGAAGGAGCACACAACTTCATCTGAGTGCATAGTAGTAGGTGGTGGGGTTTGCTGAGCATAGGTGGGAGCAGCATACGAGACAGTACTTTGAGTCACAGTACTTTGAGTTGGAGAAGCAGTACTTTTGGTGGAAGTACTGCCCCTCTTTTCAGATGATAGAAAAGCAATACTGTGAGAGTTAGAACTTGTTTGACAATTCATCTCATGCTCATATACCTTCAGATGGTTGTAAAATCATCAAAGTCCATGACATCCAAACCAGGTTTTCCTCTGATCATTGTAGCAATCACATGTCATGTAGATGGCAAATTCCTTAGACACTTCAGATTAGCATCTTCAACTATAACTTGTGCTTTGTATAGTTCCAACATGTTAAGGATATTTTGAAATCTATCATATGCAGCATCAAGACTCTCTCTTTCACCTACAGTGAAAGTTTCAAACTGTTGCTTCAGCAGATTTCTGTGCATCTTCTTAGAAGCTTCATTCCCTCCAAATCTTGTCTTGAGTGCATCCCAGAGCTGCTTAGCATCTTTAGCATCATGGAACTTGAGAAGATGACCATCTGGAATGGCAGACAAGAGAATGTTGAGTGCCTTCTCTTGATTCCTAAATGTTGCTGCTGGTAAGACTGCCTTAGGTGCTTTGGGTTGTCCAGGAACATCAATAGTTTCTAAAACTTCTTCATTACCATTGACAATTACATTCCATAGAGCATGGTCTGTAATGGCAATGTACTGCCTCATCTTCATACACCATAAGTCATATTCGCCCTTCTTGATGACAGGAATCCTCATTGAGGTGATGGAAGGTGGTGGAACAGAATCAGTCAACATCTTTAGGTTTTAGGGTTTCTTCTTAGCCAGAGTTTCCACACAAGTTCTGATACCACTTGTTGGATTGATGTACTCTAACCAAACTAACTTAAATAGCTTGTTTAAGGTTTAACAACCTCGGATAAATCCTAAGTTATTAACAATGAAACACTGAATAATCGTTATTAAGTATGCGGAATTTACTTAACAAATCTAAGAAGAATAACTTTTATTATTAACTCTAAATCTGCTTATTATGCAGATACTTCAACAACTCTAAGAATATCGATCTTCTCTAAAACATTAACTCTAAGACTCATGAACTCGTACCTCTAATGCCAATCTATGGGTCCTTTTATAGGCTCAAGGATACCCTAGTCGGTTTACAAATTGTATCCTTGTACGAAAAGTAATCTAATATAGAATATTCTAGAATTACAAGACTTTCTATAAACGAATAAAACAGTTCTTTGATCTTGCAGTACTTTGACTCTTTGACTTTTTCCAGTTCTTTGTCATTCTGCAGTATTTTATTAATCTTCAGCACTTTAACTGTTCAGCATTTTCATATCCCAACAACTCTAAAATGAAATTATTTCAAAACCTAATGCTATTCACTATCGACTACATAAATTAAGAGTTTCAAAGTAATAATAAGCATTATTTTATAATCTAACAAAAAAAGATCAATCATCCCTAA
The DNA here is from genome assembly GCA_019973895.1 of Chrysanthemum seticuspe. Lineage (NCBI taxonomy): Eukaryota > Viridiplantae > Streptophyta > Magnoliopsida > Asterales > Asteraceae > Chrysanthemum > Chrysanthemum seticuspe. Next base: position 152,349,179 of record BPTQ01000007.1, read on the forward strand.
AATAAAGTCCCTGTAACAAATGTGTGATGGTCCAAAACAAAATCAATCAATCAATTGACACATAAGTAAATGTGTGATGGTCCAAAAACATTCATACTTCAAAATCATGAGTTCCACGAAAACTATTAAGTTTAGAGTTACTAAAAGATTAAAACTACTGAGTGCACTAATGGTTGGTGATATCTTAGTCTTTTGCAGCTTTTGATCTTATCATATTGAGCATATACTTATTTAAGTTCATAAGCGCAAGTTCCTGATCCATATTAACCTCAAGCTCTTCTGCTCCCCATCCCGGTCGTGTAACCATTCCTAAACCTATAAAAAAAGTTAACATCAAGACTCCAAAGACTCAAGGATTGTTTTATTGCTTATTTTTACATGATTAGCCACTTTTCTTTTCAATCTAAAATGGTAATCAGGAAGGCATCCAAAACTGCCACTAAAACTGTTAATCTCCTTCTAAGTAACTTATGTAAAAGTATTGAAAAATGAGTGATTTATGTCCAAATACATACCTTGTGTGTTCTCAGAATCAGATCATTCATAAATTATCAGTATTAAAAAGCATATTTATCAAGATAACATAGTATTACCCAATTACCCTCTTAAAGAATTAGGTCTCAACCGTGGCTATCACTTTAGTCATCACTTCTTGGAAGCCTGTAAAAGCAAACCTATAAGTTTATATTAACCCTTTGAAATCAAAATCCAGGATGGTATAAAAAAGCTTCAGCAATCTCTTTAAAATCCAGGATGGTATAAAAAATCCAGGATGGTATATTAAAATGTTAAAGATATGTATGTGATAATGTCAATTCCGTTTTTTTAGAATATGCTCCTCCATCGTCGCTTAAAACTCAAGAAAAATTAGTTTACGCGTTTTAGAATATGTTCCTCCATCGTCGCTTAAAACTTATCAATTGGTTATTCGACTGAAGCTGAAATGTTACCAAGTTAAATGGGTTCAAACAAAGATGACCAAATGGTTCTTTCCTGCTTGCACTTGACCCATGGGATACCCGTACCCATTCATAAAGCCATGTTGCAGCCTAAGTCATGTAGCCAAGGCCAGCACCCACGTATGGCTTCCCGGTCAATCCATATACATTCCCAACCTCATTCTCAACCTGCATTGAATATCATTGAAGTGTAATTATAAATTCACCTTTTGCTTATACAAAACAAACATAATCAGATCTTAAATTTGGATAAACACCAGATTAGCCATAACCGAATGAGTATATCAAAACATAACCGAATGGGTATATCAATCACACTTTCCCACATGTCTTATTTATTAAGTTTATATATCACCTGAGGTTTTGCTTATATAGAACACACATACAACTACAACAAACTCTTATCTTGTGAACTCACATATATTATGTTTTACATTGATTTGGTATTTTAACTAACTGTTTTGTAATCATTTTTTTTAACAAAAGTGAACCAAAAAGTCTCGATGAATTGTCACTTGTCATTGCTCGTTTTAAACAACATAAATAATTATCCATTTTAACCGATTACCACAACAGTTATTTACCCCCTCTAATGATCAATCAAAAGCCATCAGAAATAATTTTTGTTACGGATTAGCTATCTACCTTTGAATAGTTATTCAATTGCCACAAAGTCGTCAAAACCCCTTTAGTAGAGAAAGACATGAAATCCCCTGCAGTAAAAAAACTAAAAGCTTTGTTGTTTCAAAATTTAATTTAGTTATCATCAGCTTTTACCCATTACCACTTTAATTTTTATCCTAAAACTCAAATACCTAAAATTTAGCTGGCTTTTAAATACTGTGACCGACAATGAATCTAAAAAAACATGCTTTTGCATGTAAATCTTAAAATAGCTATAATATTCCAACATTTCTAATTATGTGATCATTAAAGTAATTTTACATGTAAATCTTAAAATAGCTATAATATTCCAAACACCCAAAAAACTTACATGAATAACATCTAAAAAAACATAAACAATAATAACATGTCACATTTAGCACGTTATAACAATCATAGTCATTAAAACCATAAGATGTCACTCTATTTTTATTGAGATAGGTGGGTATGTAGAAGCAAAATTAACAGGTCACATTTAGCACGTTATAACTAATTATCAGTTCATCTGCTAAACATGTCCAATTTTAATATTCTATCATTCTTATCAGATCAACATGTTTTTTGTATTTCTATAGGAGATGTGGCCAACATAGTAATCAAACTTTTTTTTATAAATATTTTAAGGTTGTTGTTCAAATACGTGTAAAAGGAAATGTAGATCAAATATGTATTAAAAAAAACCTTATAATCTGATTGGCAATGTGAAATAAGCTATACCGACCTTTTCAACTTCATAAAAATGTAGTACGCTTTGGTCATCTGAAACTTTACATTCTTTTCTTTGTCCAACATCATCAGGCTTTAGATCAAGAGTTTCTTTTTCTTTTCCATAAAGTTCCATTCTAGCTTCATTACCCGCATAATACATAGATATATTATCAGGCTGCAAATGAGAAACATGTGTCAATCTTGTATAAAAACTTTGCTTCTTAACAAAAGCTTATAAAGCATGTGTCACGTTAATTGTAAAGCTTCTAAAAGATATCCCGTAGATCAGATGAGATGAATTTGACCAAAACTAATAGGCATACTGAATCCATCAATGTTCGTTAAGGTGGTAGCAAACACATGGTTACTACTGAAATTTGTTAAATGAACCTTAAGATATCTCAACGTTTTCTCTCCAAGGAATGGGAGGTTATCCTCAAATTTAACAATGTCTACTTAAAGTGGGTCTTTTATAAGAAAGGGTACATAATATCATGTGTTTTTAAATAGACTACCAACCTAAAAAGAAAACACAATAAAAAAAACACCCAAAATGAATTGAATAGAAACACAATCATATTGATGATTAGAAAAAACAACATCAAAATAATGTAATTGGAAGTAATTAGGGTGTGAGAGACAATTAGATTTAACTATCTAATTGAATATTAATCTCGAAACTGAAAAGGAGGAGCGTAGCATTGACTTTTGTATAACGATTGGAATCAATGGAATTGTGGGTATGATTTGAACTGATTTGTTTAGAAATTTAATGTAATTTAATCATTTACAAAAATAACTGCAAGGGAAGCGTACAAAAGAAGAATACTATGAATCGGGTCATCAGAAAACTCTTTTAGAGGGTATGCAGTAGAGTGTTTGTACAATATCCATATGAATTGATGATACAAAATCATATGACAAAAATCAAGTATTTACCTTTATCTCATCCATCAAACCCAATCATCATGTCCTTCATTTTTGCCCTACAAATGAAAATTACACAAACACAATTCATCAAACAGTTGGTGTGCTCAAAAAACATACACAGAACATAAACTACAGATAATCAATCGAAACATATCATGTTTAATCTAGACCATTGTTGAAAATGTATAAAACTTGTCAAACATGGTTAATCTTCCTCAATCACATGTTACCTAAAAAAAATAAATTATAACATTATCAATCGAAATATATCAAGGTGATTTCCCTAAAAATTATGCAGAATATGTGAGATATTGTGATTTCCCTAAAACATAATATGTGATTTCCCTAAAAATTAAAGTGAGAATAAAAAAAGACATACAAATTTTGCAGAATATGTGATTCAATCTCGGTTTTTCATACTCGGCTGCATCCCAGTCCTGAATTATTGGGTTTACATCATAAACATAAAACAAATCAGCAATAGTACAAACCAAATTGATTCAATACAAATTAAAACTTACTGAAATTATTGAGTTTGATTCGATAATACGAATTCTCAGTCATGAATTAGGGTTGATGATAATCCTTAAATCAAAGATATATAGACCAATTCTTAGGTTATTTTTGGATTTTTTTAATGCATTCAATTTTATTGGTGAATTGAAACTGAAAATTGAAACCTGTTTTGATTTGGGGAGCGTGTATGAATCGTATATGATAAGTTTTGTATTTGCGTTTTGAATTGAGAGAGGAGCGTACGATTTTAATGGAGTTATTACTATCCTAAAATAAATAAAAAAGAGCGTTTGCAGTTGTTATAAGAATACTGAGATTTGATATTAGGAAAGTGCAAGACCATTAATTTTATTCAAAACCTAAAAGGTGCTTTAGTTGGTTGTATTTTGGTGCTATATAAGGTAGTGTTTTTAATAATAAAATTTAATGCGCTGCTTTAAAGTGCTTGTTACAAAACCTTGTTTTATTAGTTAAAATAGATTAAAGATAATTTACATACTAAACTTTTTTTTATATATTAAGCTTATGGTATTATAACGCCTCAACGGTATTATTGCTTATATGTCCGTCGTTATGGATGCGTTTCAACTTATGTTGGCCTAGTAACTCAAGATGAAACGTATGTGACGACAAAGGAAAATTACAAAAACCACCCCTGGTGTTATTTGTATCAAACGGGAAAGGGAAAAAAGAAAAAAAAATCACAACACACCCCTTGTTTGAATGCAACGGCTAGTAAACCCATAAAATATAAAATAATCGTTGTTAAACGGCTACATTTCCAAAAAAATTAAAAGAAAAATAAATAAAAAAATTCAAAACCTTTTATAAATACCCACCTTTACATATTCTTTTTACACACTTCCTCTACTCATATACATCCATTCTCACAAAAAAAAACAATGTCGGGAGGTCGTAACGAGAGTTTTTGAACTTAATCGGTTTTGGAAATCTGAACGCCAGATCTTCTTCAAACCCGAACCCAAATGTGTCTTCATCCGGTATCCTTGTTGAACACAGACAGACCTTGACAGATCTTGAGCACTCGTGGATCGCTAGTGTTACCTATGTAATCATAAAATAGAAAATCTCTACAACCCGTATTCTATAGCGGAATGTAAATACAAGTTGTTATAACTAAGAACACTTAGATCCTCTATGGATCTTTTATTCACTGAAACACTATGTTTCGGATGAGTTTTCTATTACAAACTATGAAGTTCCTTTTATAGACAAGGAACCCTAAACTATTACTACTCAATCGACTAAACATGCAAGCATGCATTTAATGACTAAAAGACTAAATAATATTGAGCAGTACAATAATACCCATGCTAACCTCGGGCAGTACAAGAATAATGATGGGTTAGCATTTAAATAATAAAGCGCATGCTGATCCTAGTCAGATTCCACCCTTCAGCAGAAACACATCACGACTTTTACTCTTCAGTAGAATCTCTTCTTCAGCAGATTCTGCTTCTACTTCAGCAGAATCCTTCGGCAGTATTGACAGCAGAAATCCTTCTTCGCATAATTCCCAACAATTGTCTCTTGGACAATGGATAAATTCTTTCAGCAAACATGCAGACTGTGATTCCACCCTTTGTCTCAACTACATGCACACGAGGTAGGGGATAATTTCTCCAGGACTCAACCTGCCATAAATGTGAGTTCTTCCATATGAAATGCCCTTTACCATTGGGAGATTGAGAGTCAATCAGGACATGAAGATCTCCCAATAAGCACATCCCAGAACCTTTTGGTGCAGTATTGCAGTAATGTTTGGTGACGAGAGTGTACAGTGTAAGTATATCAGCCCTGTCTACCAAATGGAGTATTTCCTTCAAAAAGGTGAACTCCATTGAAGTTTTTTCCAATCGATGAATGACATTCATCTCACCATTTATCAGAGACCACTGGACCAACACATTTTGATATCCCTCAGGAAAATCAGTATCAGACCCTTCTTTAATAAAGGTTGAGTCATCAGCCTTTAGATCCAAAGGAACATGCTTGGGTGATGGCTTATTCTTCGATGCACGAGTCCTCGCTTTTCTCACCGATCTTCTCAGAGATGTGAGTTTTCTCTTGGCCATCCTCTTCATCCTTCTACCAGGTGTATAGATTTCCGAAGAAGGAAAATCTTTGGTTTCTTCATTAACTTCTGTAGTAGGACTTGAAGAAGTAGATGTGGATTTAGGTGAGACATCATCACGAAGGGCATGCATTCTTGCAAGCACCTTTCTTGCCTTTTTAGCTTTGATAGTTGTGGATTTAGCTTCTTTAATCGAACCACCTCCTTCTGTATCAGTACATCCCACAGATGGAGCAGAAGCTTGTACATTAGGTGCTTCAGAGGAAATGGTGGTTGGTTCAGCAGATGAGACCTTTTTAGTTGAGCTAGTGACTTCGGTAGAAGCTTCAGCAGATATAATAGTAGGTTCAGCAGAAGAAACCTGGTCATATTCCCCAACCAAAGTACTTTCTTTTGCAGCAGCAGATGCCACATTTGAGTTAGAAGGGGGCATAACTGGTGCTTCAGGGGAAACAGCTGATGGTTCATTAGAAGGAACCTTGTCAGACAAAGGAGTGGCTTCAGAAGTTTCTTCAGAAGAAACCATTTGAGAGATCGTCTTAGGTGGAATCTCATCAAAATTATCCACTATCTCAACAAACTTGGGTCTTTTGGCCTTTGGTGCAACTTCATTCCCAGCAATTCTTTTCAAGTTGGAAGATGGTGTTAAGGCAGAAGAAGAAGTCTTCATAATCATATTGTACAAGTAAAACAATCAGGCATCAGGTAAAGCCACGACTTGCTTCATTGTTAAACCACGGTTAAGCACAGTACAACTTTGATTTTTTACTGCAATCCTCATCTTTGTTTTCTTCTGAGCTTCAGTAAGAGGTCTCTCTCTCTTTGCCTTCTGCTTTTCAGTACTCAGGGCTTTCCTTTTCGCAGCTGCTTCTTGCTTCCTTTGTTCTCCAAGCTTCATCATCCGAGCCACAAAATTTTCACCATCAAATTCCCCACCTAAGATACTTTGAGCAAGTGTAGGATTTGCAGTGGTTTGCTTAATAAGAACATCCCATTGTGCAGCAGGCATCTGAGTAGCTAACTCATCCAATTCTCTTCGTCTCTCAGGAGGAAAAGAAGAAGTAGAATGGTCTGCAATTTGTTTAGCCACTTCTTCACTTTTCTTCTGATCTGCAAACTCAGCAAACCTGCTTTCTTGTCCTCTCCTTTCTTGTTCAGATACCAGATCTGGACCAAGCTCATCTTCAATCATTACACCTTTCTCTTTAGTAGTAGACTCATGAACAACATCAGCTGGAGGAGAATCACCAATTTGAACTTCAGACGAATCGTTTTGAGAGAGATCTTCAACAGGTGTGGTAAGGATATCAGTTGCAGGATCCAAATAAAAATTTATTCCAACATGAAATACAACTTGATCATCTGCTGATGGGGTGGGACATGATTCTTGAACAGGTACATGATGATAAGTTTCAGATGCAATATCCTCCATTTGAACCTCAGCAGATGTAGTATTGTCCACACTTGGTTTCTTGGAGACTTCAGCAGAACCCTTATGCAAGTGAGATCTCTTTCTTCTTCTATAAAGAACAGGTTCCTCGCTTTTTGAGGATTCAGCAACCACTGAGGAAGGAACAACTATCTCCTGAACCACATCAGCTAAGATATTTAGAGAAGCAAGCCGAGAGTCCTCTTCCTCCTCATTAGAAGAAATGACTAACTTTCTTTTGCTACTCTTTTCAAGTCGCTCCTCTAGGTCCTTAACTTTATTCTGCAGTACCTCAATCTTATCACCAAGAGAAGACTTGGTCTCGGTAAGCTCCTTTTTGAGATCAGTTACCTCAGTTGCATACCTGTTAACAAGAGCATAGACAGATGTGAGAGTAATAGGGTCCTCAGCTCCACCAGCAGATTGCGCTGTGGTAATGGGAGTTTCATTGGACCTTTCAGTGGAAACAGGGTCATGCTCAAAATGAGGAGGTACTTCATCAAAAGGTTCCCTTTGAGGACTGGGTGTGGTCATCCTATTCTGGTCAGACTCAAACTCATCAATTGAAGCCTGAGTAGGTGGTGGACTCGGTCTGGGTGATGGTACAGGTGGAGAATGGTCAGGAGCAATATGAGATGCTTCAGCAGTAAAAGAGGGACCCTCATCTATATTAACTGATGGATTGCCATCAGTAGCAACATTTGAAGAGGGTGGGGGTATTAGCAACATTTTCCTCATCAGCAGCCTCATTGCCATGAGGCAACATAGCTGCTGACAACGGATGATGTGCCCCCTCAAAGATAGTTCTCATAGAGGCAAATAGCTTAGCTGAAAGGGCTCCTATAGGATGAAAGGCTTGGACTTGGGTAGAGGTGTCTATGATCATTTGTAAGAATCTAGGATACATTAAAAACTTATGTTGTTTCCTATTTATATTTTCAGCCATATTATCAAAAATAAATTTAGAAAAATTATAAGTTATCCCTTGAGATAGACACACAATACCACAAGCCAATTGCGTAGAGAATTGATCCCACGCTCCAGATTTGTTGCTAATGCACTGAAGTAGAGTGTGAACAAAAAATCTCCACATAGGGCAAAAGTGCTTTTTCAACCATATGTCCGTTCTTGTACCTTGATACCCAATGGCTCTCAGCCCAGTGAGAATCACCTCTGTACTCGAGTGATAAACCCCATCAGCATCATCCACCCTAAGCTTTCTCCTTATCAGGTCCTCCGTCACCACGTGCTCTGTTTCATCAATCAAAGCAACAATCTCTGTTTCACTTCGTTTTTCAGCAGATTCCCAAAATTGTTTAATCAACGATTCATAAATCGCATTAGGGGAATGTGTTAGGGCAAAGTGAATCTTGGACCGCTTCAGGAACACCACCATTGGTTCATACAATTCATCGCCCTTTGCTTTACCCAGAAATGCAACTTTATTGTGATCTTTCTTGAATTGAAGAGCCATGAGAGATATGTGATTTTAGGGTTATGACTTTTGAACTGAAGAGGGAATTGTTTCTTTTGAAGTGGAAGAAATGCGTTTAGAGGAATGGTAACCGTTACCAGGAATATAGTCAAAAGTATGAGAACTTTAGTTGACCATATCCTACGTGTATTTCAACTTGACCAACGACAAATTAACACTTCAACAGAAACACATAGCCAATCTGCTGAAATAATATGCTTCGGCAGAAACCACCCCAAGACTAGAATAACTTCGGAAGGATTCTAGAATTACTGTGCTATCTAACCGCATTAAATTGCATTAACCCTTGCATCCGTCTATTTAATCATCCCAACGCATACTTCCTTCATCAAAAACCCCCAAATAACATCACAAACCCTAGTTTCATTACAAACCCAATCAACCAAAATTAACCATGAACACTACACCAGATGTTGTAAACCCAAACTCTTCTCCATCATCATCATCATCCAGTGATTTCCTCCAGTTTTGGTCACGTCCACCTGACCCTCGTCCTTTGACATCCCCATTTCTCCCTTCTTCTGAAGATGATAGCGTACTGGATCCAAGTGATTCTTCTGATGACTCAGAGGAACCCACTACAGAGATAACTTCTTACTCCCAACCTCCAGCACCTCAACCTCAGCAAAGGCCTCGAGCCGAAGGGGAGGTGGTGCTCGCTCTACCTGCGCCATGTTTTGGTGCAACTTCACACATCGTATAGAGGAAGAGCTAAAGGAAGGTGGATGGATTGCATTTTGGTTGAAATCGATAGATGAAGCACAAACGAAACTTTATGTTTCTTCAACACCATGTGTGGTCATCGTCATCTTCATCGTTTGCATCAATCCATCTTTCCATTTTGATCCTTAGCATCTTCGTCGAACTGGTTATGCATATCCATCCATCGAGATAGAAGGAATGGGTGGTTATGCAAGATTTTACAAACGCATATCCAGCATCTAGTGTGAAAGATGTGAGTGATTGTAACACCCCAACCCGACAAGGGTAGAAGTGTCACATTCTGGTGTCATATCAGAACATACAAATAAAATATTTTCAAACGAAAACCTTAAAAATGAAGTATCAAATCATATAAACAATTGACTGACGAAGAAAATACAATATCCAAAATGAAATGAAATATCAAAACAAAAACTCTTCAAAGTAAGTCCAAATAATAAGGTAACTAGGGTTGGTCCACTCAAATAATCCAACTCTCAGCCCATCAAAGCCCATCTTCAAACCTAAAACCTGCCGCAGGAAAAGAAATGCGGCTGAGCTTAAAAAGCCCAGTGAACAGACATAACAAAATGAAAGCTAAATAAAAGCAGGAACGAATGAAACAAAGGAAACTGATAACAAGGTCGCAGCAAAAGAGAACAATGAGTCAAAGAGGAATCCTACAGAAAACAATTATACAGATATCCAAAAAGAAACAAATAACAGTGGAAGACGAAGCAAGCAAAGCATCGATGACATATATACATGCACATACAAACCAAGCGTACAAGTACTGAAACATAAGCAAGCATAGCAGACGTCGTATCCACACAACACATACAACATACAATCAATGCAGGAAATCAGAAGACATACAAGTCAAGCAGAAATCTCAAGGCAAGCGGAAGCAATTAATTAGTAAATGAACATGGCAAACACACATGTCAAAACACTTATTTGAAAACATAATCAACATCGTAATCAACAGAAGTACCAACAGTAGTCAACACATGGCAGTCACACATAACAAGTTGGAATACAACATACGATATAATTGAATGAATCAAGGACATAGCAGGACAACAATTAACAAGCCATACGTCACAAGTTGAACCATTTACCCAATCAAACCGTAGCATAGGCAGAATGTAAACATGGCAGGTCAACAATAAACAAATAAGAATATAACGGAATAGTCATAGTCCACGAGATTAACCGAACAAAGCACACATAATAAACCGACAAAACTATCGATTACACATTGGCATGGTCACCAGATAATTCAGAGGTTCACATAATAGTGAGATCACATATCATCAGATGAAAAATACGTAACTCAGATAACCGCATATTAATCACATCATAGCAGGATAATCAGTAGTCATATAAAATATGAATAGCATAATAAAATTCAATAAACATATAATAACCCAGTACGTGAATGGAACGATAGTCTGAAGTGACGGAATGAGAGTGTGACAGATCAAAGAAATGGAATATATATATCTTGGTAGTAGAGTGAGTCATATAAGGGTACTGAGTAATGAACAATTAACGTAGAATATGGTGCGTTGGGGAATACAGAAGGTACAATATAGGCATATCAAAAGTGTAAGGGTTGTCAGAAATCTACCACGAGCCCGGAACATATCATATCATATCATAAGTAACCATTGTGTTCGGAGGGATGACCTCGGAATACCATACATAATAGGAGGGGATACCTCAGTAACAAATGGAGTAGCTAGCTCCCGGAATGTGAAGACGCGTATTGCACACGACATCATTCACCATATAAAACATATCATATCATGTTAAATCCACTAATATCATATCATATCTAGGATGCATCCATACGCCCCCCCCCCGGAACATATCATAGTGGCCAAATCATATACATATAGTGAGCTCATAATCATATCATATCATAATGGGGACGGTGTGTAACATCGCTCGTACACACTGGAGTCATGCCATTGGTGCATCAATGACACGGTCATGTTACCTTCATGACTAGGAACACATATTTGGCTCGGGTATCAAACTGACGGGTCAAAGCATAATCATATCATATCATAAGGGTTCATATCAAAGTTCATATCAAAGGTTCAAAAGTCAAAGGTTCATATCAGATTTCCATAACATAAGTTCATAATCAGAGGTTCATAATCAGATGGTTCATAATCATAAGGTTCATAATCAGAAGTTCAGAATCATAACAAACGAATATCATAGCGAACAGAATCATATCAAAGGATTATGTCGGAATCATATCAAAGGATCATAGCATAAGGAAATCATAGCAAAGGAATATCATAAGTGAAGCAAAGTCAAGGATTGAAAAGTCAAGAGAAATCCCTACTGAAAAGGGATAGAATATCTGTACCTTAACGCCGATGAAAGGAAAGCAAATGAATGAATGAACACAAAGAGACACCGCCACGTCTTCTTTAATGAATCTACACGGATTACGGTTCGTACAATATTTATTAGCTCATTTAAGTCATAACGGATTTATTTTAGTACTCATTATTATCGAATATTGTTAGATCTAATGGAATTGAAGAATAAACCGAATTAGAGACAAATGTAAACATGAGACCACTCTCGAAACAAAATACAGACACGACACCAAGAACAAACGAAACATACTCTAGTCTTTATGCATTAACGAACCAATACCTTTTTACCCCGATTTAAATGCATGTCGATATCTGTGAATAATATGTTTTATATTTTCATACGTACTGAACTTTTATGTTAACAAAAGTACTAGTTAGAATTATAAAAACCTTGCATGGGACCAAGGAACATTTTTTTGACATATTGATTTATATATCTTTATTCAATTTCGAACATATACATATTGACACCAAAATACCAACTCATGTCAGTGCACACGTGAAAGATGAATATCAGTTTACATGCATGCTTACCACGTATCATATAGCTTACAATATTGTGATTATATTTCTATACTTGACTTGAACATAATATAGATTGACATACTTCACCTCATTCGACCCATATCACAGCCACAAATGCTAAGTTCCTCTTCTTTTCTTTTCTTCTTTTTTCTTTACCCACATGACACAAACAAAACGAACCTAGACCTCTTCTTACAAGTGTCGACACAAACTTAAGCCCATGTATACGTACGTTTTATTATTCCGTCTAAGCTCGATGTACACGTGATATATGGGTCGCATGGTAATGGTTTGAGCAGATTCACCAAAGATTTTTAAAACAGATTTATATGGGATATCATATGGGTTAAATAACATAATGATCTAGTTGTGATTTCATGATATAGTCTTGTTATTTTATGTGATGTTTAGTTTGGTATAAATATATATATGTGTTCCACGCATAGAAGAAGATATAAATGACCAGATTCATGAGACGAGGAAGAAAAGAGACAACATGGTGTTGAGTTACCTTGGCATGAATAAGAGGAAGAGAACAAGATCAAGACGAAACAAAGTAACACCTCCTTGTTCGCCAGCAGAACCCACGACCAGCAGTACCAACTCAAGGCCAACCAAACGATTTCCTTTGTGCCAAAACCCACGCTCACAGCCTTTACACGAAGCCTACCATCACCTCTTGGAACTACCTTGATCACAGCCACCCATGTCGACCTAATACTCCCACGATCACGCCTAGCAGGAAGACTACCAATGACCACTTTACCACCTTCGTACCTCCTTTGTAGTTGAATAGAAGGAGGAAAACAAGGCTGTCGTTATTTTATTTTATTTTTAGGCTAGGGTTTACATGCATTATTTTGAATGAGATAAAAGTGGAGAAAAGTAAGTTGATAATTGAAAGTTAAATGGGGTAAGTGGGGAAAGAGTCGGCCGAAATTGATGGGGAAGAAATCAAGACCCAAATTTTTCTTCATTTCAAATGTGTAAGTTACAAAAGTAGGATTAAATGAGATTTAAGAGGAGTTAATGGGGAGCCATAAACAGCCGAAATTAGGGGGGTAAATAGGGACCAAATCAATCTTCCATAACTATAATTGTAGTGATTTTATTTTTATTTCAAGTATGTTGTAATTTTGTATAAAATTAGGTCCAAGTAACTTATATAACGTGTGATATATTATTAGACGCAAGGTGAAAGTCGATTTTATTATCTTGTACCATTTGGTCATTTATGAGTTAAGTTTTAAACGTAGTTAACGAGCTTGACATGTTTTACGTATTCTACAATTATTAAGCTAGAGGGGCAAAATGGTCTTTTATACGTTTAATATTTTTAGGGTTTTACAGTGATCATGCATATCCAACAGCCCGTTAGATGTTGGAATAGATGATATGAACTAGATTAGGATTAGTAGATCATGTAAAGTTCTTTTCTTGTAGTTGCATTGAAGTTGATTGTAAGCTGTAAGTTGTAAGCTGTAATTTGAATGAATGAATGAACAATTTTAACTTCAATACTTGTCTTCAGTATTTTATCTTCAGTGGAAACAAATTGCTCACTCCATTACTTAGCTTTCAGAGGAAACAAGCTTTAAGCTTACTAGACCATATACCAAAGAACCACACTTGATGAATTTTAACTGAACAGGGCATTCTGCAAAACAAACTCAGAGAAACACAAGAACAAAACAAAGACAAAACAGACTAAAAAATTATTAGCAAGATAATGTTAGCAAACAAAATATACACAAAGTTTACTATAAAATCCTCCCCTAAGGCATATGCCTCCCCTGAGGCCTATGACTCCCCTTAAACTTTGCAGTAAAGGGAAGAGAAAGATCCACCATTGTTCTTGGGTTTCCAGTGATATTTAGGTCCTTTATCCTTCCAAGAACAACCTGCTGAAGTTTTGACAGTAGTGCCCCAACATCCTTTCCCATTATTCATAGAGGCAACATATGCAGGCCAATAACCATGTTTAAAATATGGGCTAATATGTTGCACATAAGGTCTATCAGCTGATCTCCTCCAGGGAGAGTCAGTATAATTAGCTTGTGGGACATAAGGCGGAATATTTTTAACATTGGTCCACACTGGTCTAGGTTTCTGCTGAGGAGCACATGCACCTAATCTTTGCTCATTGGAAATCACAATCCTTAATTAAATGAAGTTTACTTCCACACACAAAACATGTCTTCCTTTTGGAAGATTTTTTTAACAAAGCAGATGTTCTATTACATGTAGAAGTACTTAAACTAGAAACATTAAAGGAATTGTTTTTGACAGAATTATTATGCAAAGATTTAAATGACAAGTCTTCAGGGGAAACAGGCTTGTAGATAGACTTGGGTGCAGGCTTGGGTATAGGCTTAGGTGAGGGCTTGGGAAGGTCTGACTTATCACTTGAATCACAGCTGTAAGTAGATCCTTGATCCGATGAATTGTCACTGTCAGAGAAAGAGACAAAGTCATAAGATGAAGCATCGTTGTCTGGCAAGTCTTTTGACTTTTTGCCATACAGATGGTGTGATCCATCAAAGTCAACAGTAATAGACGGGTCAGTGGGCATGAATTCACCTCTAATAGGTCCAAGGACAGCATGTAAATCACCTTCCTTTTTAAAATGTTCTAAGCCTGCAGGTGTAGATTTACGCCCATCTTGCCTAGCTTCCAATCCTACATACTTTTGAAAACCTAAACCTATTCCAGAGTTCACTGACTGACTATTATAGAGTTCTCTAGCTAGATTGTCACCTGATATTAACCATTGTTTATGTCTAGCTATTTCCTCAACTAGTTTCTCTTTAAGCTCTAGGTTCTCAGCAATAGCATCAGCTTTTTCCTTTTCAGTGCGTTTAAAGTTAATGTTAGCAATATCTAGATCAAATTGTAGCACCTTAATCTTTTCTTCATAAGCTATCTGATTCTTTTGAAACCATACCTTTTGTCTTTCTAATGTTTTTAACGAAAGTTTATAAGCTTCATTATCAACATAGCATTCATTGTATTTAGGTTTCATGGTATCATAAGCTTCTTTAAGTTCATTGTATCTTTCACTACAACCAAATATACAATTGTGTACCTGAGAAAGTCCCATCAAGGCAAACTGATCATGCCTATCTTCTGATGTACATCTGGCCAGCAATCCAAGTTTCTCAGTATCAGCAGCTTCCTCATTTACAGGTTCATGTGCAACCCAGTTGACCTGTTCATCCAAGGTGACAAGAGCAGCTGAAGTGCTAGCTCCCTTCTGATTCTGCTGATAGGAATTGTAGTTAGCTCCCTCTCCACTCTTCCTGTCTTTGCATTCCCTTGAGAAATGACCCATCTGGTGACAAGAGAAACACTTGACCTTTCTCCTGTCAAAGCGAGCTGGATCCTTTCCCTTGAAGCCAAACTTTCTTCCTGCCTTCTCCTCAAACCTCTTGATATCTACTGAAAGCATGGCCACCTGCCATTTCAGTTTCATCTCCTCCATCTCAAGAGGGTCCACCTGATCAAAATCTTCATAGACAAGATGCTGCTGAGTATCATAATCAGCAACAAATGAATGAAGAACATCCTCCAATATACTGCCAGTTTTAGCTTGAGGATGTGATGGAGTGGGACGATAAGATGATGATGGTAAGTAAGATGGACTTGAAGCATGCGTCATCATATTGGAGTGAGATGTTCCAACAAAGGCTGAATGACCAGAAGAGGATGCACGGTAGGGAGATCTGACATCAGGTTCAAGAGATCTGAGTTTGTTGTACAGCTCATCAAAAGTGAGCATCTCCAGCCCACCTTTAGCTTTAAGGGCTATACTCACATGTAACCATGATGGAGGCAAAGATCGTAGGAACTTTGAATTGCAATCATCATTGTCAGGCTTTGCATTCAGCTGGTTTAGCTGACTCAGAATCTTGTGAAACCTGTCGTATCCCTTGTGGATACCTTCTTCTTTAGAGATATTGAACTCTTGGAAGTGTTGTCTCAGCATGGACTTCCTCATTCTCTTGGACTCTTCATTTCCACCAAACCTTGTTTTAAGAGCCATCCAGATGTCCTTTGCATCAACCATGTGGTGAAAATCACCCAAGTGATCTTCAGGAATAGATTGAAGAAGGATGGTTCTTACTTTGTGCTCTCTTTGCACAGCTAGAATCTCTTCAGCAGTTTTGGGAGGAGCAATGGTAAACTTACCATCAAGATCCGGGATAGTCTTCTTCAGACTGTTTCCATTCTTCACAATCTCCCACAGATTCCAATCAATATTGGAGATCCAGTTCTGCATCTTCATGGTCCACAGATCATACTCATCCTTTTTCAGATAAGGAAACTTACCATTACTGTTGGAGAGACTAAGTTGCTGCATAGAGGTGGTGTTTTTGATGTTGTTGTTGGTGACTTCTGATTCATCATCAGTTCCAGGCATGGTGAATATGTTTTTGGTTGTATGGGGGTGAGGTAAATAAGGTTCTCAGTATCGTAGACACTCTCCCGAGGCTCTGATACCAGTTGTTGAACACAGACAGACCTTGACAGATCTTGAGCACTCGTGGATCGTTAGTGTTACCTATGTAAACATAAAATAGAAAATCTATACAACCCGTATTCTATAGCAGAATGTAAATACAAGTTGTTATAACTAAGAACACTTAGATCCTCTATGGATCTTTTATTCACTGAAACACTATGTTTCGGATGAGTTTTCTATTGCAAACTATGAAGTTCCTTTTATAGACAAGGAACCCTAAACTATTACTACTCAATCGACTAAACATGCAAGCATGCATTTAATGACTAAAACACTAAATAATATTGAGCAGTACAATAATACCCATGCTAACCTCGGGCAGTACAAGAATAATGATGGGTTAGCATTTAAATAATAAAGCGCATGCTGATCCTAGTCAGATTCCACCCTTCAGCAGAAACACAGCACGGCTTTTACTCTTCAGTAGAATCTCTTCTTCAGCAGATTCTGCTTCTACTTCAGCAGAATCCTTCGGCAGTATTGACAGCAGAAATCCTTCTTCGCATAATTCCCAACACTTAACCTACTTGGTTGCATACCCGAGCAACTTTATTAACAACAACAAATGCATTTGATGTGGCAAAACGTCGATTTCCTAAATTTTCAACAAAACCCACCACAATTCGAACGACAAACCCAACCGCAAACCGAATCCTCACAATCTCAAACCTTCCCCGAAGCTACGTCTCCCCGAAAGACCAAAAGTCGAGGTAAACGTATGTAAAAAAATCCAAAGAACTCGAGCCCTATGATGAAAGAAATCCCGACGTGAGCAAGACTCATTACGTTGGACACCTGAAGAGGAAGTACTACTTGTCTCATGTTACATTGCCGTTTCCGAGGACCAAATGTCAGAGATTCACAAAATTGCACCACATTTTGGAATCGGGTTATAAACTAGCTCAACAAAAAAAATCAACCACGCAACAAGGATATGCTAACAAGCAAGTGGTATACGGTGAACGGAAATTGCAAAAAGTTCAACACGGTTTATAAACGTGCTAAAAGTTTGGCAAAAAGTGGTGAAAATGAAATGGATAATATGAGACGGGCTAGACGAATGTATCGTGACGAGCATAAAGGTGTTTCTTTTGCTCAAGAGGATGCATGGGAAATTTTGAAGTCCCATTTAAAATGGGACGCGCCAGAACCAGTTGATGATGCACGACCACGTCTAGCCGGCAAGCAACGAGCCAGAGAAAAACAAAAATCCGATACCACGACGAGCACCGGGGGAAGTTCGTCAAGCCAATTGGAAGCTATGTGTTGGGACATTATTTTACCCAAATGTTCCTAACAAGTATTTGAACATAAAATAGCTAAGTAACTCGCTGATGAAAAACATCGTTGAGCATACACTCAAACAACATGTTTCATGAATGTCACAAACCAACTGAAGATGCACGCACTTTACCTCACTAATGCGGAGTCAATGAGGAAAGTACCTGAGTAACTTCAGGGACACTGTGATCTAAAATTTTCTCTATGTCTCTAAAACACCTTTCTCAGAAAACAATGAAAGTCTCGCTGACAGTAAACAATGATCTACTCAAGAAGTCTCGTTGATGGTAGAATTAGCAAGCAGCTTCATCAAAGCTCAAATCAGAGACATAATCAATAAATCTAAGATCTTTTGAAGGCATACTCTCAAGCTGATACGGGTCATTCAATATGTACAAGGATCTCTAGCTGAAGTATATGGCTCATCAGGGGTAGGAATAACTTGATGATCTCTTAGATCTCTGATCAGACCAACAGAGCATAACTCTTGTCCTTTGAGATTTAGCCAGGACTTTCTCACTAATATGTTTAAGATGGATAAACCTTGGGAAGATAGATCATTGCTCCTTCCCAAGACACTAAAGTTCTCATGGGTACATGTAAATGTCAACTCCGGTAAACCAAAGGGACATTCTAGCTAGAAGTCTAGGCACATGCCTATCTACATCAAGTTGACAGAATTACTATTCCCACGTGATGTAACAGTAATTCTTCAGCTATAAATACTCGTTACAAACATGAGAAAAGTAAGTAGCGCAAAGTGATTTCACACAAAAGATAATACAATGTATTATAGTAGTAGAAGTCCTTATCACTTAGAATTCAAAGCTTAGTTTGAATCTTTTTGAGTTTTATTTGTCACTCAACGAGGATAGTATTCCGCGACTATCCCTTGAAAAGCTACCCAAGTATTGTTAGTATGTCAAAGTGGGTTATTGAGTAACTTTGTAATTAGTTTGTCTTAATGTAATCATAAACTCCCAATGATTTTTGCATTGATTCATGGTTTGCTCAAGATGCATCCGGACCAAAAATTGGTATCAGAGCGGGTGTATCAATTCGTGATCTAGATCCATTCTTAAATGAATGCTAATAACACTTACCCATTCTTAAATGACAGCTAATAACCTACAACCACAATCCTCTAAAAATCCCCATCATCTAAATCCCCCTCCACAGCATCTTAGAGAGTCTATTCAAACAAGATGGTTGAATTCAAACCGTACTTATGCGAAGAGATACTCCATTCACCCGATCCTCTCATTCAAGCCACTCTTACCTTCATATTTCTTCAAGAATATCAAGTAACTTTGATTACAAATAGTTTATCGGACAAAAACGTCCTGTGTAAATGTCTTCATCATCAAAGGTTGTATAGATGGCGAGAGCTTCATTAGGACTTAGTCTCATGCAAGCCATAAGAGTGTTAATGCTTAGGAATGGTATATGGTTGATCCCAATAACAACCATAATCGAATGAAAAAGAGGGTCATCAGAGGCTATTAAAGGGGAAACAAAATGGGAAGAGGGTGCGTCTTTAGGGATAGGTACAAATCGTACAAATCAGGGACTACTGAGTATTATAGTCCCTAATATTCAAGAAAATTCACCTAAAGACGTCAAGCAACAAAGGATAGAAATCAATTGATTTCTTAATCTTTGTTTCAACCTAGCTTGTAAGCACGCATAATGAGCACGCTTACAACCTAGGTAAATCTAGGCTAATCTGATCATAGGGAGACGAAAAAAGCGTAAAAGAGTATCTCCTATAATTTAAATTAGCCAGTAAAAAACAGTCCCTGAACCTTAACTCTTTGAACAATCTTGATCCATCACGTGAACTTGCATCAGAGAGTGAATCTGCTTGTTTAGATCATGGATTGTGATGTACAAATCAGGTAGTAAGCAAGCACTAACTAATCTAATGAAGTATCTCACAAGAGTGGTTGCTGAAAATTCAAAGAACTATGACTCGGACAATTTAAACTGGGTACCAAAACTTGCTGCTGAACTACAAAGACACTAAACTAAAGACAAGGAAGTTGCGAAACTTTATAAAAAATATCAAGTCTCAAAGGCCATATCCTTCAGGACATCAATAGAATTAGTGTGTTTAATAATTGTAATTCATTGATGTAATTTTAGTATGTAAGAAGAAGCTTATGCTCACTTACTACTGAATTAGGTTAGGCTATTTGTATATTAGATAAGGGGAGTTTAATGAATCAAAATATGATCTAATCTCCTCTTATATTTGTTCAAGTGTAAAATAGCTTAAACATTCACTGATTTTAAGTGAATTATAGAGTGTCACTCATACTCATGATATAGTATCAATATGTCACTTTCTAACAAACTATCAATAGAAAACTACTTTCTGATAGTATTTAAGTCTATCAACTTGATTAACCAGGGATAAAGGAGACGTAGTGAAACCAAGATATTTATCAGAACAATGAAGAAGGGCTATAGGCATATACATAGTGACCCTTATGATATCATGACCAGGTACCTTTACAGAAGACATAATAAGCTTCGATGAGTGACAAAAACATCAAGAACATAGTCCTTGAATCTTGAATCATAACCATAAATGCAAAAATTCCAAAAACTACTACTGGTGTTGCAGTTTTTTAGGGGGAGCAAGTATTTATTGTTATACTGGAATCTAAATCAAACAAAAAAAATAATAAAAAAATATGCAAGTATGCAACATAAAGTGGCTTGATAGGAACAAATATCAGGGATATAGTCCTTGGTCATTAAGGAAATGGTTCAAAAGAAACATCAGGGACATAATTTGTGAACAAAGTGTAGCATCAGGAACATAGTTCCTGAACATGGGAAAAACAAGTTCTAGAGCATCAGGGATTTAGGTCACATGCGCTGAAACCAACAAACGTGAAGGACAAAAGTTCTTAAACATAGAATCAAGAACATGTATCCAATAAGCTACATCAACAACAAAGAATCTATATTTATAGGTTTTATTAGTTTATTCTTTGTTATAACTCAGTTTGTAAGAAGAAGCCATAATGCTCACTTACTACTGATACACACTTGTACTTGTATAAGGGAGACTTAATGGTGAGCCATGTATGTGCCTAATAATCTCTCACTAAAACTTTAACATCAAAATAACCTAAGTGTAGAATTTAATCTCTGAGTGAAAATACTCAGGGAGTCATCTTCAAAAAGGGTTCTTAAGAGAACTAAAGAAAGAATTATCACTTCCTGAAGTGGAGCTTAGAAGGTGAAGAAAAGAACCAAGATCAAGATGACGACTCAGGCTAAGCCACAACCTCATCCCCAATAAGTGGTATCAAAATATAAACGACAAATCGTTTACTTTATCTTTGCTGTAACTCAGAGTATAAGAAGAAGCCGTTATGCTAACTTATCTCTGATAAAACTCAGCAAGTGACACAAAAAATAAATATAGCCTAAAATGATAATCGTTTACTTTACCTTTGTTGTAGCTCATATTATAAGAAGAAGTCGTTAAGCTCACTTATATATGGTAAAACTCAGGCTATTTCTATGTTCAAATAGGGGGAGATTGTTGGGACAATATTTGACCCAAATGTTCCTAACAAGTATTTGAACATAAAATAGCTAAGTCACTCACTGATAAAAAAAATCAATGAGCACACACTAAAAAAACATGCTTCAAGAATGTCACAGACCAACTGAAGATGCACATACTTTACCTCACTGAGGCGGAGTCAATGAGGAAAGTACCTGAGTAACATCAAGGACACTGAGATCTGTCTATATGTCTCTGAAACACCTTTCTCATAAAGCAACGAAAGTCTCGCTGATAGTAAACAACGATCTGCTCAAGAAGTATCACTGATGTTAGAATTAGCAAGCAGCTCCATCAAAGCTCAAATCAGAGACATCATCAATGAATCTATGATCTCTTGAAGGCATGCTCTCAAGCTGATATGGGTCAACTAATATGTACAGGGATCTATAGCTGAAGTATATGGTTCATCAAGGGTAGCAATACCTTGATGACCTCTCAGATCTCTAATCAGACCAACAAAGCATAGCTCTTTTCCTCTGAGATTTAGGCGGGACTTTCTCACTAATATGTTTAAGCTGGATAAACCTTGGGAAGATAAATCATTTCTCCTTCGCAAGACATTAAAGTAGCTCAGGGGTACACGCAACTGTCAACTCCGGTAAACCAAAAGGACATTCTATCTAGAAGTCCAGGCACGCGCCTATCTACATCAAGTTGACAATATTACTATTCCCACATGACGCAACAATAATTCTTCATCTATAAATACTCGTTACAAATATGAGAAAAGTAAGTAGCACATATTTCACAGAAAAGATAATACAAAGTATTATAGGAGTAGCAGTCCTCATTACTTAGAATTCAAAGCTTAGTTTGAATTGTAAGTTTTATTTGTCACTCAACGGGGATAGTATGCTACGACTATCCCCTTGAAAAGCTACCCAAGTATTATTAGTATGTAAATTTGGGTTCTTGTGTAACTTTGTAATTAGTTTGTATTAATGTAATCATAAACTCCCGATTGTCTTTATTTGCTCAAGATGTATCCTGACCAACACTATGTTATCCAAGCTTCGACTTAGATAGGAAGCGGCCCAAGAGGAGTACGAGGCGGCTAGAGAGAAAGACCGGACGATAATGCGTTTGGAAGAATTTAAATTTCTCGGTATTAACACGAAGGAAATGGAAAAGAAGAAAATCGCCGAAAACTATAATTTGCCAACCCCGCCCTAGTAGGTAGTTTTTTTTTTAATTGTATTTTTATTTCCTAACTTTTTTTTTGTACTCTTAGTGGTTTTTTCATTTCGTACTTTTTTTGTAATTTTTTTAGGGATAATTTTTTTTTATTTATTTGTAACGTTTTTATTTCGTATTGTAATGTTTTATTTTATTAATGAAGTATTAGATTGTTTAATAACTGAAAATTGAGGGTATAATTTTTAAATTGAGAGTCCCAAAAAGGCGGTATTGTGATAAGAGGTGTTTTTTTGGTGTTGAAATGATGTGGCACTGACGTGGCGGGATTTTTTGTGATAACTTGAATTATTATACCTTGGCCTCTAAGGGATCAATCTCCGCATTTCATCTTTATTTGATCTAATGGATGAGATAAATCCCAACAATTTAAAAACCCACTTTCATTTTTTCCCCAAATATTAACATCTTTTAAACCGTTAATCGTTAAGCGAAACAAAAATACTATCACGACGAGCATTTAATTATCTTTCTATAGTGAGGCACTTTGATATTCTTTCGACATATTTTGATTTTATTTTTTTCGTTTTTTTCACATTTTATCATGTCTTTTTTTTTTTTTTTTTTTTTTTTTCTTTATTTGAAATTTGCATGAAGAAATCATATGTGATTAAACACTAATTTAAATATAATAATAACATCACATGTAATATTAGTGTTAAATCACATGTGATATTATTAGAATATTCAAATTAGTGTTTAATGACATGTGATTTCTCATGCAAGTTTCAACAATGAAAAAATGATAAAAAACGTGAAAAAATGAAAAAAAAAAACAAAATTGTCGAAAGTATATCAGAGTGAACGTCTATAGAAAGATAATTAAATGATTGTCGCGATGGTGTAATTATTTTTGATTAACAATTAATGGTTTAAGAGATATTTAAATTATAAAAAATAGGTGAAATATCAAAATGTTATTAATCTCAACCATTGATTTTTCAGATGAAGGGTGTGAAAGAGTCCATTGGTATGTGAGATTAGCATGTAAAATAACTCTCCTCATATGATAACGAGAGATTTTTACATATTAATTTTTTTTAACAAATCAAGGAAATTCACTCATTTTTTTATGAAGAAGAAAAAAAAAAGAGATTAATTAACATTTAATTTAAAATTTCAATTACACATATTTATTTTTTATAATTTAAATATCTCATTAACCGTCAATTTTTAAAAACAAAAAAATTATACCGTCACGGCGAACAATTTAATTATCTTTCTACAAACAGACAAATTGATATACTTTCATTAAACTTTTTTTTGTTGCTTTTTTCACGTTTTATATTCGGTGCTGAAATGGCATGACATATCACATATAATTTAACACTAATATCAAAGTTCGAACACTAAACATGTGAAGTAAAATTGACATAAGTATTTGTCTATAAATCAAATATTTTTCTCGTTTTTGCAATGAAACACACATTCACGGCCTTCCAACCATATATCACACACTGTATCCGAATTATAGATTATAGCAGTTCATTTTCAAAACTTCTATAATCACATGTGATTTTATGTGTTTTATTAAACTTTGTGAAAAACTAGAAGGGGGGGGGGGTTGAATAGTTTAACCGATTAAATCTTTGTTTTCAAATATTTAGATCGACTTATGTCAATCTATTTAGATGTGTATGTTGGACATTGATAGATAGATATGTAAATATGTAACGAAAAGGTAAAGAGTAAGAAACACAAAACCACGACACGAGTTTTTATAGTGGTTCGCCTACAAGGACACCTTCCTTGCCCTACTTCACTCCCCGAGTCACCTACTCGAGAGTTCATTGGTACTACACAACACAACTCTTTATGGCGGAGAAGCCTTCACAATGTTGCCTACTATTTTTCCGGTACAAGGCTAGACACCGGGTTCTTCCACAAGGTAGAACCACACCTACCACTACGTCGCCTACACTTTATCCGGTACAAGGCTAGATACCGAGTTCCATTACAAAGGAGGAACTACTACCCAACACTACACAACACCTATTCCAAAGGAGACCCACTCCTTATTACAACATCATCAAGGATATCAATATCCTTGGATACAACCTATCTCTATTTGTACATCGATATACCATATCGATTGTACACCCTTGGCATCTTTCACTAATGCCTTAGACTTGACCCTTTTGGCATCCTTCACTAATGCCTTTGACACGGACGTTCGGCACCTTTCACTAATGCCTTCGTCTTGACTCTTTTGGCATCCTTCACTAATGCTTTTGACACGGACGTTAAGCACCTTTCACTAATGCCTTCGCCTTGACCCTCTTGACATCCTTCACTAATGCCGTTGACACAACACTTCTAATGAGGAAGAAATAACTATCAACAAGAGAACCTCAATAGTCTTGATGATGACGAAGCATGGCAACTCATGGACTTGAGCTTGCTCGACTTCAAGAGGTGGTGATCTCGCTTTAAGAGGAACCTAGAGAATCACACAAAAACAAACACAAACTACATAGAAAGATCCTTTGGATCTAAGGTTATAAAGTTTACAATACTAGGTGAAAGTGTGTGTAGGAGTGGCAACCTAAAATGAAGAAATGGCTCACTATTTATAGAAGAAAATAAGCTACTGTTCCACGGATCCCACGGATCCCTTACATGAGGGACCCGTCCAGTGTAAACTGGGGGAACCATGAGACGCTCCTCTTTGCCCATGGGTTTTGAATCATGGGTCATGGGTCCTAGACTTTGGACCATGGGTATCCAAGTAGATACAATGTATCTAGTAGATGCAATGCATCTAGTCTATGGGTCATGGTTAGCTCCATGGGTCATGGATAATACCCATTATGACTTATGCATGATGTCATGCAATGGGTTATGGGTTATGCTCCATGGGTACGTGTCATGGACTTTGGGTTACACCCCACTACATTCAATATATTTGTGTTAGGAATTAGAAAATTCCTATATTGAAGAGTCGGTCACCCCAACTATCATCTAGCTTAAGTTAGCTCGTAGACTAATCGTTAGTTACTTATTTATGTTGTTTTGTAGTTAGTCAGTAGCGTAAAATAGTCTAGTGCAACACCGTGGAGGAAGGACGGGTCTTTACCCACTGTATCCCTGATCCATAGGCCGTCAGG
The DNA here is from genome assembly GCA_019973895.1 of Chrysanthemum seticuspe. NCBI lineage: Eukaryota > Viridiplantae > Streptophyta > Magnoliopsida > Asterales > Asteraceae > Chrysanthemum > Chrysanthemum seticuspe. The sequence continues at coordinate 152,375,296 of BPTQ01000007.1, forward strand.
AGGTCGTTTAGTTTGTAACCTATAAATACCCTCTACCTCCCAAGGTAGAGGGTTGGATGTTCTTTGGTAATCTAATATTCCACAAGTTTCTCTCACTAGAATGTCCCACTCTTTCTCTCTCTAAAACCATCTATGTGCTCATTGTGTTAATGTTATGATGTGTGTGTGAAAGTTTATATCTTACAATTGGTATCAAGAGCCATGGTTAGATCATATCTTGCACATCTTTGGATTTATAGTGGTTTTTAGGTGGTTTTTGAGTTTGAAAAAGTTTAGTGGTTTTTGCATCATTTGGTTGATTTCTCGTGTTAAAGTTTGAATTTTGTTGGTACTTTTATGTTTAGAATCATCAAAAGTGTTTAGGTTTTCATTTGGTAAGCTTGAATCATCTTGGTTGGGTTGTTTTTGGATTGAAAAGTGATGTTTATATGGTTTTTCAAGCTGGCGACTTAGTTCACGGAATATTTTCTTGGTAGCGACTTGCTTCACATTTTTGTAGCGACTTACAGTGTTGAAGGTAGCGAGTTAGATCTAGCGAGTTAAAGTACAAGTAGTGGACTCTCCACTACGGGTAGCGACTTGTAGTAGCGACTTGGTCTGTAGCGAGTTGCTCTTTAGCGACTTGCATCGTTGGCGACTTGAGTAGCGAATTGCTGCCGAATTTTTGCTAGCGACTTGAGTGCTAGCGAGTTACCACTTAGCGACTTACATCTGGCTAGCGACTTGGAAAGCTAGCGACTTAGCGTGGTGGCGAATTAGTGTTGGCGACTTGGTGTAGTATCTTCTAGCGACTTGGGATAAGTGCTACTTAGTTGGTAGCGAATTGATTCTAAATCCTATAGAGACTTGGGGAGTAATTCATAATAACACAATGTCTGTCATCACGGATTCTTTAATCACCAAAGTACTTGCTCTCTATGACACATCACAGAATTGTGAAACAAAATGCTTATCTGAAGGCCACACACTTAATGACTCAGTCAATCAGAACAACTCAAATAAGTCACTCGTAATATCTTCAGATGATACTAAGAATGAGGAATGCACATGTGAGCCGTTTCAACATCTCAGTCAGCTTCTCAAATTACTCTTATCCACAACCATGGATCGAACAAGTTGTGCCATCCTTCGTCAGGATTTTCCCACTTTAACAAGAACTGTTTTGCTTAACCTAGAACGACTGAGGTCTCAAATTACCAAAGAAAAGCTCTCAACTGATGACTCTCATGCTGCTCTCCAAACCATCTCCAACCAATTTCAGCCACTTACCCGGGAAGAATACTCCTCAGATTTTGATAATACCATGACTGGAATGTCTTTCAAGAAGCACACGGGAATGGAAATTCATGAGTTCAGAAACTCATTTATTCAACTTATGAGTAATATGGAAACATACATCGAGGAAGCTGCAAAAGAGAATAACAAGCTGAAGGAATTGAATGAGTGTCAAGAGTGTCCATGGAACAATGATAACGTGTCATGCTTCATTCCAGTTGAACCAGCAGAAGACACTGATTGCAGAGTCTCAGGTGTGATGGAAAAGGATGAAGAAAACAACACTGATCTCAAATTCTCAGAGTCAGAAAAGGTATCAATCAACAAGGTACACTTATCTGATCACACTAATTCTCACAAAAAGGTACATGACTCTTACCCTGAACATAACAAAATGGAATCAATCTTTGTTTTGTCTGAATCTAATGCAAGTAACATGATTGAAAAAAGGGTATATGATGAGCTTTCAAACAAATTTTCAATTCTTGAAAAACACTGTATCTATTTGCAAATTGAAATACAACATAAGGATGAAATGTTTTATGCAAAAAAACAGTGTAGTAATCTGGAACTTCCAGAATTTAGAGAATTTTTTGAAATTAATCAGTTAAAATCCCAGATTCAGGACAAAGATTCGACCATAAGAAATCTGAAATCTCTTCTTTCAGAAGCCCTGAAATATGACTGTCATGAGATAAGTGATACACTAGAATCTAGGAATTCTGAACTAGCTCTATGTGTGTCCAACCTTCTAAGAGAAAATGAGCATTTAAGAAAGAACCTTGAGGAAACAAACTCTAAATTAGTCAATCAATCTAATCTCTTGATGAAAGATATTGATGACCTCAAAGCACAAATTCAGGATAAGAGCTTCAATATTGTTGCACTAAAAAATGAGCTCAGGAAGCATGTTGGAAATAGGATGAACACTAAGTTTGCAAAACCTTCAACTTTGGGAAAGTCAAATGTTCAGAACATCTTGAAACGAACAGTTATTAAACAACCTAATGCCTATAGGTCTGAAAGAGCTAAACCATTAAAATCTAAGCCTACATCCCAAGTTGATAATCAGTTTGTTTTGTCAAAACCAGTCACTTCATTGCCTAGTTCAGATATGATGACTCCCAAGCATAGGACTAATGGTCATCACCCACAAATCAGAAATGCTAGAAGCTTAACTAGGTCTCATGCAAAGCATAGTCTGACAGATCAATCCCCTAAGAAATTCTCTGATCACAAAAAGACAAATAGTCAAAACAAGGGTGTGCACTCATTTAGTTCAACTAACTGTAGTTTCAAATGGATTCCCACTGGCAGATTATTTAAGTATACAGGACTTAAACGAACTTACATTCCTAAATCATGCCTCAAGTGGATTCCCACTGGTAAACTTTTCAAGAATGTAGAACCTAATAGAATCCCCATTAATGATACATCTGGATTATACTGTGTTGCATCCAAATGTGAGACTAAACATGTCACTAACCCTTCTATGTTCAAGTCTACATGTGCTTCAAGTACAATGTGCTCGCAGTCTTTTTCAGGTACAATGCTCAACTCAATCAGGAACTTCATGACTTGGTTCCCCTCAGATATGAACATAGCTCATTCAGGAGCTATAGCTTGCCAGAGTTGATGTACTTCTTACTTTGACTCCTATTCATCTTGAATCAGGACTCGTCCTTCCATGTCTTTGTATAAATCAATTTTCAAAAAAAAAAAAAAAAAAAAAAAAAAAAAAAAAAAAAAAAAAAATTTATATATTCTCCTTTCAAAATTTTATCATTTTTTTTCCCAATCTAATAATGAATATACTCCTTGTTATCGATAACATCTACGGTCCTAGAAATGTCATTCAATAATGGCACGGGATCATAGATGAAGTTCGAACAAAAGATATATTCTTGGTGGTATAATGGGATTGGGTAATATCAATCAATGATCTTTGATGACATTGATTGAGGGGGAGATTAGTTTTATATACCATTGGCTTCTGTGCTGGTTATGATGCTTATTTATTTGTATGATGTGGTGGTTTCCTGCTTGTGTGACTAACTGGTTATACTTTTGAAATATCTGGTTGTATCTTGCTCATGAGATTTTCAGTGTGTGCCTTCGTTGTAACTGCCTATGTGTTGAAATGTTGAATTGATTCATGATGATCTGTGTAATAATCAATGCTAGAGACGTTGTCTTATCCGTGTTAGCATTTTATTACCACTCATTCGTTAATACCAGAGGGTCCAAATTTGTCATATAGTGTAAGTTATGTTGCATTAGCGAATTACCCCACCTCAGTTTATAACCACAAGGACCAATTGTGTCATATTGCCTAAGTTAGTTTGTATACCCCTAGCGAGTTACCCATTAGCGAGTTACCATTTTACCCAACAAGTTCTTTCTCTCTCTCGTTCCTTCTTTCTTCTTCTCTTCGTCATCTTATTCTTACTAGCGACTTAGCATAAGGTTTGATTCGATTCCCTCTTATCGTTACTATCTTATGCTTTAGTGTCCAGTTACTAACTTATTTTTATATCCAGATCCTTTCGTGCTCGTGAGGTGTGATTAGTTGACTCTCTCGCTTAGGTTCGGATTGTTATGTAATCGTGTGTGTGTTACTTATAAAATGATTGAACGAGTTTAAATTGTTTGGGATATGTTGTTTGGATTATATTGGTTGGAATACATTGATGTATGATTAAGTGGATTGGACTGATGGGTTGGTGTTAGATGTGTTCTTGGTGGCGAGTTAATTTGTTCTTGGTAGCGACTTAGTATGAATGTTCTTCATGGCGAGTTAGTGTTCTACTTAGCGACTACGTCTCCGTAGCGAATTAGTTCACTATATTCCAGCGACTTGGTTAGCGAGTTAGTAGTTAGCGACTTGTATTTACAAGTTAGCGAATTAATAACCTAGCGACTTAGTTAACTACTTTGTAGCGACTTGGCTTAGTTACTGTACATGGCGACTTGACTTTACTAGCTAGCGAATTATTCTAGCGACTTGGTTAGCGAGTTAGCAGATAGCGACTTGTATTTACAAGTTAGCGAAATTGTTACCTAGCGACTTAGTTGACTGCTTTGTAGCGACTTGGTTTAGGTACTGTTCATGGCGACTTGGCTTTACATGCTAGCGAATTAGCACAGCTACTTAGAGTGCTAAACTTGTAGCAACTTGTCTGTGGCTCTAGATGACGACTTGTCTTTACAAGTCTACAATTGTGTTCACTTTCATGTTGAGAATCAGTCTTAGGGTCAAGGATTATTAAAATGTTCAAAGGCTTTTGTGCTAAAGTTGATCTCACTCTCACAACACTTAGGATCTCCTAATTCGACTTGTTGAATCAACATACTCTATGTAATCTGTTATAACATCTCTGTTTAGGCAAAAGGTACTTGGCTTCTTTCACGACTGCCAAATGTTGCTTTTTGCCTCATACATATGTGTTATATCATTTTTACATGTGTATCTTGGCTCATGTCATGATCACTTTGAAATGCACTCTTTTTGCCTTTTTAAATCCCTTATAAGCTCGTCATGTAATCATTTTTCTATATGAATGTTCTTCATTGATATATCTTAATTATGTATGTTATCATATAGTTGAAAGGTGTCATATAGTTGCTATCTTTGCCAATCTATCTGTCTCCGTATGTGTTGGGAACTTCTTCACTGTTACTACTTCTTTGTCATAAGGGTGCTCTCAATGCTGTCTCACCTACTATGTATCATCTAACCTGTTCCCATCCATTACTGTTGATTGTATGATTACTCAGAATATCAATGGCAAGTTCAATCCCAGAAAAGAGCGCTACCCCGTCAGGATCATCCAGTGTTCTCTCAGACGAAGAAATCCTTCCCAAAAGTCAATGGGCTGCTATAGGTAAAAGCAACTGTTATGTGGACCTTCAAAGGCTCCAACAAAATCCGATACTCAAAGTTTCAATTGACATCCTCAAAAACACTAACTTCTTCGGAGCTATTACCAAGCAATGCTCAATTCCTATCATCTACATTTAACAATTCTGGAACACCGTTCAATGGAATAAAATCACAGCACAATACTCTTGCAAGCTGGATAATATGGAGTTCACAATTGATTCTGATATTCTGAGCAAGGCTCTTGGAATCACACCATGTAACCCTGACGTTCGTTCTGAATCTCCACCTGGTGCTGACGATCTGATCGTATTTCTAATTGGGTTGGGCTATCAGAACAGTATTTCAAGTGCATCTGACATCATCACCGGACACATGTATCAACCCTGGAGAGCTATTACAACCATTTTGAACTTATGCTTATCTGGGAAAACTTCAGGGTTCGATAAAGTGAGAATTCCTATCTTGCAAATCCTATGGGGAATCGTTAATAGGGTTGATGTGAATGTCTCAGATCGTATTTGGGAAGAATTCTCGTTATCAATGAACACATTCATATCTGATAGAACCTATTTCCTGAACAATGTTCAAGGTCGAAAGAAACAGAACAAACTTGTAATTCCCAGCATCAGATTCTCTAAGCTTGTTATTCAGTATTTGCAACAAATTCACAACTTCACTCCTAGGTCTGAATCAACTTTACACAAAGCAGAAGATGAATTTGTTTTAGGAAACCTGAAATATGTTCCTAGAGGCTCGAATAAAGAAGTATTTGGATTGCCAATTCCTGATTGTCTTCTCACAGAAGATATCAAAAGGAAGGACTACTTCAAGCAATACATGAAAAGAGAAACCAAACTCTCTGCTGATGTCACACCCTCTCCTTTACAACCAAATGCTCCCGTGACCAAGTCAGCCTCACAAGCATCCTATGCTTCTCTTCCTAAAAAGAGACGTGAAAGTTCTCAACCGTCTGACACCACCTCCAAGAAGCAGAAAGCAAAAAGGAAGAAAGTGGAAAAGGAGATTGGTGAGAACACTGAGACACCAAGGAATGTTTCCAGGCTAACTGATGAAGATGATGCTGATCTGCAACTTGGAATTCAGCAAAGCCTTGAAAGTCAGAATGTGAAAGCTCCAGTAGGAGGAATTGTGTTAAGAGAACCCGCTCAACCACCTCAACAAACAACCCCAATTACACTTGACAAGGGTAAAGGAGTTGCAAGTGTTGAACAAGCTGCTCACATGCTTTTAACTATCTCATCATCTCCTTCTAGCACCACAAATCAATATGAGCTGAAGAGAAGAACAGATTCACCTCATGCAAAAGAACAATCTGGTGTGGTCAAGGTGCCTGAAACGTTTAAGGAATCTCTTACACTTGGTGAGACTCAATCTGACTTGAATGTTGACACTCTGTTACAAAAGGGCTCACAGGAGAACCTTGAGACAAGATCTGATGAGACCTTGAAGATGGATGAACCAAATCTGTCTACTAACTCTTTATCTTCACTTAAGAATCTTGATGAAGACTTCTCTTTTGGTGATCAATTCATTAATGACAAAACCTTAGATTCGGCACAATCCATGTATAATGTCAGCATTCAGCAAGATACGTCAACCATTCCTCCAATGACTGCATCTTCACTATCAACTGCACTTCCACCTCCCTTACCTACTCAATCTACTGTACAAACACCACCAACAATGTCACCAAACCCAGAACCCGTCATTACAATTGCAGAAGAAGTGGCTCCACCAGCTTCCCCTCCACAGATTCTCTCCTCTGATCAACTACTGGATAAAGCTATTAAAAGGATAGAAGCTCTGGAAAGGCAACTTCCTAAATCTGTAGATTCTCTGGTGAATCGTGTCTATAGATTGGAGCACCTCAACTTCAATGAAGCAGTTACTGACGCTATTGAAGGAGAAGTCAAGGATGCTGTGGAATGGGCAATGGAGGCTCCACTTCTTAGACGATTCAAGGACCTCCCCATCTCTGATATAAGAGCAGCTCTGTGTGAAAGGATGTATGAGGCTGAAGAGGACAAGCATGAGGTTCACAGTAAACTCTATGAGGCACTTGAAGAATCCATCAAGTTCGACAATTATGAGCAGTTTAAGATTGAAGTCGGAGAAAAGGAAGCTAAAAAGAAAAGGAGAACAATTGTGATGGAAGCATTGATGAAGGATCGCAAAGATCGCGAAGATCCTCCACCAACGGGAGGCGCTGGAACTTCTGGAGCTGGTAATCCTTCTTCAACAACCAATTCACCTCCATCACAGCCACCATCATCACCTCCAAAACCGTCCAATCAATCAGACTCTACAAACAAACAGAGTACTCAGAAGAAATCTGCTGCCTGGACGACGATTGATTCAAGGTTCAGCTCCACATCCACTTCAATTCCTGATGATCAAGTGGTCCACGAAGAGTCTCAAGTCATGGCTGACTCAGAACCAGATGAAGATGATGCGTCGACAAAGCATATTCCCAAGCCCTCAGAAGACTGGTTTGATTCTTACATGGCAGGGAATCGCACTAGCACATCCAGAGTAGCACCTTCAAGAGACACTATTCAAAGCTGCATTATAGACCTCTTCCTCCAGATAGAAGGTATTACGTCGAAACTTATCACAGAGAACTTCCACGATGAGACCTACACGATCACGCTAAGGGACGGTACATTCTTAGTTTGGTCAGAAGACTCCCGAACCCTTATACGAAACAGCTGCGTAGTAGAAGTAGACCAAGACTCAGTCGGTACTGAACTCTGAGAAGCACCTGGTGAACTAGTAGTCCTTAACTTCACCTACACCTCGACTTGGAACTTAGTTAGCAGCAGGTCCGTCGTCTAAAGAAGACTCATGAGACAAACAAACATCTCAGACTAACTAACCTGCCAAAACCTCCACTACTACCACCGACACTACCTCCACTTAACCAACAACTTCTTCCTAATGGTCGAGGTCTTCAAGGTCGCGGAGGGCAACCACCTCCTAGAAGCGCTAG
>BPTQ01000007.1:152389561-152495252 GCA_019973895.1 Chrysanthemum seticuspe
CTAAAAAAATATATTTTCTGTTTTAAAATTAGTTTTATCATATTTTAGATTTTTCTAAGTCTTAATTTTATTTTTCTAGCCTTGTTTCCTCATTATTTGTATTTTAGTTAATTATTAAATAGTTAAAAATAGTTTTTAATTAATAATAATTAATTAATTAAGTTATAAAAATAATTTTCTTTTTCTAAAAAGTTTCTTATATTATTAGGATTGTAAAAATGTATTTTTCATATTTTTAGGACTTTTATTTCTTAGTTTTCACTTTTTATTTTGTACGTTTACGTATTTTTAAACGTAAGTTTTAAGTTTTAAACGTTTATCGACTTTAAAAATAGTGATAGCGTTTATTTAATAGATTTTATATTTTTAATTTCCTTTAATTTGCATTTAAGCCCCTGTAGTTTATGGGCTTTTTCCTTAGTTATAATCATCTCCACAATCTTTTCCCGTTCAAATCTCGCGATCACTATACGTTTGACTATTCTCGCACAGCTCGTTGGGACTTAACGACCTGGGGAAACACTATACTCTCCTGATCTTCATTGCATTCGTGTTTGAGCAGTTTTAAGCTGATTACGGTCTGCCATTCACAAGTGGCAGGCTTGAGTAATTTAGCTTGACTGTTTTGCGCGGATCAATCTCAAAAGATGGCTCCTTATTATTCTCTCATGGATCATTAATGTCCTCCACTTAAAGTACAAATCTGTGCAGACTTTGAAGTTGCACTACTTAGGCACAAAGATTGCGATGTTGAATTTGTTTTGTCTACGAGCTCAAGAACAAAGTCAAGAATAGAATGCTAGGATTTGTAATGTAAAACATGGGGTGACCTCCCTTAGGGGGAGACTGTTAGGAATTAGAAAATTCCTATATTGAAGAGTCGGTCACCCCAACTATCATCTAGCTTAAGTTAGCTCGTAGACTAATCGTTGGTTACTTATTTATGTTGTTTTGTAGTTAGTCAGTAGCGTAAAATAGTCTAGTGCAACACCGTGGAGGAAGGACAGGTCTTTACCCACTGTATCCCTGATCCACAGGCCGTCAGGAGGTCGTTTAGTTTGTAACCTATAAATACCCTCTACCTCCCAAGGTAGAGGGTTGGATGTTCTTTGGTAATCTAATATTCCACAAGTTTCTCTCACTAGAATGTCCCACTCTTTCTCTCTCTAAAACCATCTATGTGCTCATTGTGTTAATGTTATGATGTGTGTGTGAAAGTGTATATCTTACAATTTGGTCAATGGGTCAAATACTTAAACTTTTACCCATTATATTACCCATTATAATACATACTAATTATGTATATATCTACCCAATATGTAAACACTACTTGTTGTACATATGTATTACTAAATCAGGAAAACACTATTACATGTTTAGTGTTTTATGTGAGAACGTAAGTGTGTTAGTAAACTTATTGGCTCAAACCATTTACGTATTTTATTTGTTTCGTTAAAATGATTTTACGTTTGTTATCGACAAAACATTAGAAGATCGCAAAATATAAATAAAGGTTTTTACGGCTTATTTGTATTAACAATCTCCCCCTTTTTGTTGATGATAAAACGTAAGATTATTTTAAGGAAAAACTAAAATTCGTAAAAGTTTAAATTGGAGTTTTTACTCTCCTCTCCCCCTTTTTGTCGAAACAAAAAGAGCGTCGAAAAGAAACTAACACCTTGTTTTAAGAGAAGCATGTGAAAGAAAAAATATGAAAAATAGAGAGTAAGTGAGGAGAAGTATTCTCGACTTAGCTCCCCCTTGACGAGTCCATCCCTTTGTGAGGGCGCCAAGTAAGAAGAAATACTAAACTAGTGCATTGCAACTATGTTTGCAAATGGTTTCGTTTTTGTGACGACTATGCTCCCCCTTGATGATTGCAACTTTGTAAGGAGGACGTCATGTAATCCTAATGTGAATTATATTGCAAATGATTTTGCAATGTATCGCTTTGACATGAAACTCCCCCTAGCTTAGGGTGTCAAAGTCTTCATGTGTATATTGAAAATCTACAAAACAAAGGTTAGAAAACAAGTATATAATGCATAATTTCCTGCAAATAAGACTCAAGTTAGTAGTAAACAAGTCTTCTGTTGCACGGATCCCACGGTTCCCTCTTTGGAGGGATCCGTCTAGGCAAAACTGAGGGATCCGTCTGTCTGAAAGTTTAAGACAACAATGGTGATGTGAACAAATGATGTCAACATCAAAATGAGATAAATATTAAGGCACCAAACATATACTCTAGACAATATGGCATAAAACATGTAATTTCATTCAATAAAAATACAAGAAATGATCTACATATCTCTAAAACTAAGAGAATGATTTAAACATGAAATATAATTCCTAAACTATCTAAGTTAAGCTTAAGACTAGGACACCAATTGAATCCTTAAGCTCACGGTTGTTTAGGTTTGTTGATCTCATCAAAACGTTCGAGGAGGTGATAAAACATGAAACGTTGCTCTTCACATAGTTCATGTATCAAGCCTTTAACGTGTTGACAATGATAGCATTCTTTGTCATGGCTCGGAAGAGGTGGTGGTAGGAATGGAGTGGTTTGATGTGGAGGATCAAGTGAAGAGGGTTGAGGATCCTTAAAAGAAGGAGGGATTGGCGGAGGCACATTCGATGATGGCTCAACAAAGGATGATGGTGGAGGTAGAGAGGTGTCAACTTCCATGTGGTCGGGTGGTTGACTTTGATGATTCCTCATAATCTAAAATGGACCATTTGAGGGAAATGGAGAAAAAGATACCGGTGCAAGTGTTGATTCAACACTTTGGTTTTGTTGGACAGTCTTCTCTATTGAATGTGAAGTGGAAATGGTGGAGGATGGGATGGCCTAGGAGGTATGTCCTCTAAGTTGTAGAGATGTGGAGATGAATGTGAAGTAGTAAATGATATGGCTCTAGGCACCAAAGGTGATGGTTGGGTGGAAATGGGTGTGTTTGGTTTAGGAGGAATTGTGGTGTTTGGTGATGATATTTTTATGGGAACAATCCTTTTGGGGATTGGTTTGATTGGTTGAGTTGGTGTAGGAGAAATCCTAGCAATTGTGGATTTAACGGGAGATGATTCGGTTGAGGAAATTTCGTGTACAACACGAGCAAGTTTCTTGGGTGGTCCTTTGGTGGATGAGTTAGCACTAGGAGCTTTCCTCATGATGAAATGACTAAAGATTAGTGATGTAAAGGTTTCTAAATGCTGAGAATAGAGTTGTAGTTGGTGACTAAGAAGTTCTAACAAGATGACTTATAAAAGGAAGGATTTGGGAAGTGCATTAAAGACTTAAGCCACTAAGATCCTTTGAAATGTGATGATTTGCGTGCACAAGGGTCAACTACAGATTTGGACTGATCTAGGAGTTTAATTAAGACAAGATGGAGTGTTCAAGTTAGCAAGGAGATCTTGAAATGATTGTTTTAGCTAGGATTTGCTGAATCTGCCAGCCGGTTCCCACAGTTCCCTCCAATGAGGGATCCATCTAGGCTAATCCTAGGGATCTGGCTATCAGCAGTCAAGAAAGGAATAAAATGATGTTTGTAGAGTCTAATACCTATACATCTTGAGTGTATCAGTATTCTTAAGTGTTTTAAATGAAATGTGACTTAAATGATCAAGGGTAATGAGTAATGGTAGCCAATGATTGCCTTTCATGGAAGGAAAATGGGACTTTATGACCACCAATGGGTGATCAAGGATGACACTAGGAGTTTTGAGAGTGTTAAGTGATGTTAAATGACCCTAGAGATCAGATGGCAACTTGGGATAAAAATTGAAAATTCTTTAAAAATTATAGGAATTGAAAGGCTAGTTTTTTGACCCATTTTGAGGTAGAGATGACTAAAATCAATTTGCTAAATTTGAGAAATTTATAAAACTAGATGTGTTGACATGTGAGAGATGATGTGTGAGTATAGGAGCGGAAGGATGATGAGTTTTGGTGAAATGACAAATTGAAAAGCACATTGAGTGTGATCCTAAATGAGCTATGAGTGAGTGTGAAGTTTACTGAGCTTGAGGAAGATTTAAGTGGTCCTAAGGCATTATGTTAAGCTAGTGTGAAGTGATCTAGTGGGCTGGTTTGATGTGTGGGGGTCTGCATTGTATTTCTGTCACCCCGGATCCCACGGATCCCTAACAGGAGGGATCCGTCTAGTACAACTAGAGGGATCCGGCAACTCCAGAACATAAGCATCATAGAAAAATGTGCAGTTTTTTGCGTTATACTAATCATACGAATTGCTACCAGTCTCTACTAAAAAGGAGCATCAAAACAAGTAAATATCTCATAAACCATAACATAAATAGGAGAAGTAATGAAACTATCCGAACAAACAAGATAAACCATTCACAAACATAAGTATCCATTGCAAAATGATAAACAATATGTCTAAAAACAACCATAATCCTAATGTCTCTTTTGTCAATCTTTTCTCTTCCTATTTCCCAACTTCACGATGTAGTTAGTTAGACATTGGATCATACCCTTCAATTGTTTGAATTCTTCAGTCTCGTTTGGAAGAGTTAGAAGTTGTTTAAAGTAGATTATAGGGTCCAAGTTGACGTTGGCAACGGGGTTGATATTTACTTCTTCTTCATCCGAGGAGTTTGGGAGAGCCCGAGGTCTTCTTCCATTAACCATGAACCGTTTAGAGGGTTGTTTGGTGAGTGGTACCATGACGTGATCGGCAAGAAAATGATCATCGTTGATAGGAGAAGGTTGCATTGCACTAACATACTCACGGAGTCGTGTTAGGAGCATACCATAGGGAAGTACCATGTTGGCGACTTTGAATACACCGACCATTCTCTTCACGATGTAATAGGCAAGATTAAATGGCCTTTGGTGAATAAGGCAATATATCATTTGGACAAGACATGCATTTGGATGGTCTTTATTTTCGACCAAACTAATGACATTTTCCCTAAGAATTTCTTCCCACTTTCTATAGATAGGATGCATTTTGAAGAGTTCCATTTGATTGGGATCACGGTGAATAAGTTCTTTGTTGCGGTTGAAGCAAGATTGGTTGGCTCTAATTTGGAAAATGGTGTCTCGAACAATTGCGGGGTCATCAAGAGGAGTGCGGAAGATTGGTTTGGAATCTAGTGCAAAGGATTGAGTGGATATTGCCCAATCTTGGGAGTACATACAAATTCCTTCACAAGGAATGCGGAGGATTTGTGCAAATGTGTTGAAGGGTAGAGTAAGGCTTTGGTTATTGATGATAAAAGCGATTGAGATGTTATCATCACTATTTCGAATGATCCTAACACTTTTGTAGAATTCAAAGATGAAAGTCGGATAAATTTGTTCATCAATATCAAGGAGACAATCAAAGTTGATTGCCGAGGAGACTTGACGAATGTCGGTATTTTCAAGGAAACATTCCTTGACCACACGAACTTCGTGAATAAGTCGTTTTTCAAGTCTTTTGAAGATTTTACGATCAGTTTTTGAAAACCCCTCTTTTCGATAGTATCTAGTGAGGTAGTGGACGGTATCATGGTGGTCTTTTTGGGTAGCTTTAGGCATGGTTGGTCAATGATTTTCTAGAAGAAGATGCTTGAGGATGTGAAGCCCCATGGAGATGAAAGCAATAATTGGGTCGTTTTTGTGTTTTGTGAGGAGAAGGAAAAGAGCAGAATTGGTTTTGAAAAACGTATAATTGGTTTCTGTCACACGGTTCCCCTGGATCCCTTGTAATTGGGATCCGGCTAGTACAACTTGTGCGATCCGGCTACTGTGGACAGAAAGAGGGTGTTTGGTGTTATTTTTATAATAAGTTATACACTAGCTTATGGAACAAAAATAGCTTTGAGGTTTCTAATTGAATAGACGTTTGGTAAACGTGTTTTGATAGGTTAACTATCAAGGATCTATTTGTGACGGCGGCGTTAGTTTGACGATCTTTAGAAAATCAAGAAGGAATACTATTCCCGATGATGAGTAAGTCGGGAAAGTGGCGAAAAGAGACTTTTTAGAGACTAGCAATTATTAACGTCTAATTTAATGAAAAGATAATATCAACATATCCATGTAAACGTAAAGTAGCTAATTTGAGGATAAGCGAACATACCTCTAAACCCTTGGTATGGTTTATGGAGACTATAAAACCGAAATAATTCATGAGCTTTTAAAGTAATCTGTTGTACTTAGTATATGTAGGTTGCGATTACTTGTAGGTTCTTCCTTGAAGGTTGACTTCATTTTTCTTTGAATAGAAATGAAGACTTTGGAGAGATCCTAGCAAGAAGATTTCTTAAAAAGAAAATGTTAGAATAATCTATCACTATCCAACATAAAAGAAACAATTTGTTTTAAAAGATTTCCTTCTTTGTAGTTTTCAATCATACACGGATCGTTTCAAGTTTTTAAAGTACACCATACTCTAAGAAACTTGGTAACGAAGCTCTGATGCCAATTGTGGAAAACTAGAAGGGGGTTGAATAGTTTTACCGATTAAAACTTTGTTTCAAATATTTAGATCGACTTATGTCAATCTATTTATAGTGGTTCGGCTACAAGGACACCTTCCTTGCCCTACTCCACTCCTCGAGTCACCTACTCGAGAGTTCATTGGCACTACACAAAACAACTCCTTATGGCGGAGAAGCCTTCACAACGTCGCCTACTCTTTTCCCGGTACAAGGCTATATACCGGGTTCTTCCTCAAGGTAGAACCACACCTATCACTACGTCGCCTACACTTTATCCGATACAAGGCTAGATACCGAGATCCATTATAAAGGAGGAACTACTACCCACCACTACACAATACCTATTCCAATGGAGACCTACTCCTTATTACAACATCATCAAGGATATCAATATCCTTGGATACAACCTATCTCTATTTGTACATCGATATACCATATTGATTGTACACCCTTGGCATCTTTCACTAATGCCATAGACTTGACCCTTTTGGCATCTTTCACTAATGCCTTTGCTTAAATAGGCTTTTATGTTAGTAATTATGGCAAGGCTTATGTAGAAAGCCCATAAGCCTTGACCCAAGCCCAATAACGAAAGGAAGGGAACTTGTGTGTTGCCCTAGTTCCTTTCTTATAAATAATGTTGTAAACCTTCATTTGAAGGTTGGTTGTTCACATTTCATAATACACCTACGCATAACTATCTTTCATTCTTATTCGTGTGTTTGTGTGTGTGTTCATCCGCTCACTTCTTTTCCTGTTTCTAACATATTGATGCTTGTGTTACAATATGGTGACCTAACAGTGGTATCATTCGCCATCTAGTTGGGTGAAACACTTTTGTTTTTGAAGTTTTACTCTATACGCGTGGGTTTCGGGTTTTAAACTTTCATACGCATAAAATCTCAAATTTTTACACTTAAAAACTCAAGATTTTTGTGGTTTAAGGTTCATTTAGTGTTAAAGTTTAAGTTTTTAGCATCAAGTTTCAAACATTACGTGTGTAGAATCACTTTAGAACTTGGTTTTGTTCGTGTAGTCTGTTCTACGCATAAGGGTAAAAATTAGTTTGGATCATCAAGTTTTTAACTTTCTTGTTATTTTGGTGATTTTGAAGCTACTTCATCCAACAAATCAGGTTTCTAAACATTTTTGTGCTTAAAAATCAGTTTTGGCAACTTTTGGTACTTTCTACGCATAAGGAAACCCTAGTTTTACTCGTAAGCTTCAAAGTCTACGCCTAAGCAGTTCTTACGCATAAGCTTTTCTTCATTTGATCTTCTGTGCTGCTGGTTTACTCAGTGTTTTCTTGCTTGGATAAGCCTGAAAACACTTCGACTTTGGATATCTATTACACTGGTATAAATGTAAAGGATTTTTAGGCAAAACCCATAGTTTTACGCATAAGCAAATTCTTACGCGTAGAATTCTCTTTGCCTAAGCATTTTCTTACGCCTAAGCCTAGTCTTACGCATAAGCTAATCTTACGCATAAGGATTCTACTACTAAGCCTTTGAATTACGCCTAAGCTAAGTTTTTTCCTCAAGTCTACGCGTAAGCTATTCCTACGCGTAAGCTCTATTGTTACGCGTAAGTTGGTTCTCTACGCATAAGGTACTTTCTACGCATAAGCTGGTTTTCTACGCTTAAGGTTACTTCATCAACATTGTTTCATTCGACTACAAAGATCCATCATCCACACAAGTTTCAAGATGTCTCAACCACCATACTCTAGCTACTTTCCTCATGTGTATCCTCAACAACAACAACTCTATCAACAATATCCTCCACCATCACCACAACAAATGCAACAATTTCAACAACAATTTCCTCAAGGAGTAATTCCACCACAAATGATTCAACCACCCCCTAGTCTATAAGTACAACCTTACACAAACTTTCAAAATCAGCATCCATCCAAGTATGCTATGAAAGAACCATCTTGGTTTGCAAAGATGTGTGAAAGTTTAAGTAGCCAACAATCCATTCATGAAGCTGGATCACTTGATAGACCTCCAATGCTTACTCTCGGAAACTACGATCAATGGGTGATAAGGTTTTTTAGGTTTTGTGATCTAAAGAAGCCACATGGAAAGTTCTTAAAGAAGGTCATCTGTAACTTATAGGATTTCACAAACACATCAAACCAAAATCATATAAGGCGTATACTAAGTTTAGAGAGAGAAAGGGAAGAGAGTTGGGAACTATGTGAAACAAAAGAAAAATGGTATTTAAGCTCCAACCCTCTACCTTGGGAAGTAGAGGGTATTTATAGTTTCTTACAAGACTCGCCTCCTACGGGCTGTGGATCAGGCATACAGTGGGTAAAGACCCGTCCGTCCTCCACGGTGTTACTTAACTAGTTACTTATTAACATAACATGACTACGACTACGAGCTTTCCAACGAATAAAAATACTTGAGGTGATCGACACTTTAACCAATGGATTTTCTAAATCCTAACAATCTCCCCCTAAGGGAGGTCACCTCAATTTACATTGAATACAAACAGATATTACATTTTGATTGTTCTTGGATTCTTGATTAAATTCTTTGCGCTGTAGCCGATAGTCTCTGATTCTTCATGTTTTGCATGTTTGGTTAATCCAAGTGGAGGTCTTTAACTGATCCACGTGATGATGAGTTGTGAACCAGCTTTGAGATCATCAGCAACCATAAATCTCTGACTCTTCCTTTGTAGTGTTGACATTATGTGATGTTGTGACATTGGACCGACATGCTCACATTCTGGATTATGATTTCATTTCATCAGAGTAGCGGAAGCTTTGGTTGATTCATGATATTTGCAGCAGCGTAGCAGAAGCATGGAGTGACAATATAAGAGTCGTTGATGCACTTATCATGATTTTTTTAGAAATGAATGTGATGTGTGAGCATGCGGCAATGGATTGAATCCTCAATTGTGAACAACTGCAATCGTTGGGGTGTACGTGCATACAACAGTTAGCAATAAAGATGCACGAAAGTGTCTTTGACCACTTTCGTTGAATTGAGGTACACGGTTCCCCGTTTATCAGTACAAGTACTGCCTGTGATTAGGTAGAATTCTGAAGACTTTCCTTGACAGGGTTTCGCAGCTGCTCTAGCCATTTTCAAACCGGAACGTCTCAAAGAAGACAACACGGAGTGAGTGAACCAGCGAATTTTGAGATTCACTGATTGATGAAAAGAGATTTGAAAAAGAATCGTGTACTGCTCAATATAAAGTATTTTTGCAATACAACGAAGGTTTTAAGGAAAATCAATTATCAATCATAAACATCTTTTATTTTGAAATATTGATACACGGTCGATGTGCTAGAGAAAATAATTTTAAGCACAACGACCGGTTTTTCAAAGGTATCCGTCAATCTATTACCTGAACCAGGATTGATTCATAAATTTGAATCGCTCCATTGTTTCTGTTCGGTTGTCACATGGTTGATCTATTGGATAGATCTCACATGCCACCTACCAAGAGCTTGTTTGATGTTGGCTCTAGAAGGCTTTCCATCTTTATTGTGAATGTGTTATCATATCGCTCAGATGTTTTGGCAATACCACAAGGATAATGCGTAGGACTCTTAAAATGTGATCTCTCTTTCCACATTGTGTGAAACAGAGAGTCTTCATTGACAGTGTCATAATGAGATTTATAGATGATCTCGATGGCTCTGGACTCAATTGTGCACATTTGATTCCTAAGCCGGAGACTAGGGAGAGGGTCTCCTTCTTCAATATCAACAATCTCTAGGAGAGAGTCGATAGATTATGTAGGTTCCCAGTGAGAATGAAACAAGTCCTTTTAAGAGGAACTTGAGTAGCTAGAGAAGTTTAGTGCAGTTCGTCACTGGGTCCATGACTTCTTGTCTTCAATACAGGAGTTACCTTGGTAACCACCAGTAGTATATGAATTGAACCCGGTTTCTGCCCTAAGGTTGAAATAATGTAGGACTATTTCTTTTCACCCTTTTATCATTCATTTCTTTTTCATTCTTCAACCCCTTGAGTGCTTACCGAGACTTCAAAACTAGAACCTTGTTGGGTTTATTCCAGTTCTAGCTCTGTCTCAGTCCGCACTCTTCCCATTTC
Organism: Chrysanthemum seticuspe; assembly: GCA_019973895.1. Taxonomy (NCBI): domain Eukaryota; kingdom Viridiplantae; phylum Streptophyta; class Magnoliopsida; order Asterales; family Asteraceae; genus Chrysanthemum; species Chrysanthemum seticuspe. The sequence goes on from BPTQ01000007.1 coordinate 152,400,100, forward strand.
TCACATTTCTCCTTTTTCATCATGCCTAAGGACTTCTACACTATCTAGTGGATTGTCCCTGGGTAGATCCCTCCGGCTCTGGTGCGATCGTGGGAACAAATACCTAACCTAACCATCGTTATAACAATCCAAGTACTTGTGATACATGATCTAAACATTTTGCACCTGAATTGTTTTTGATATTTTTAGAAAAAGCTCTCCCTTAACATATGCATCATAATTTTTGAAATAGTTTTGACACATGGAGACAAGAGGATTTGAAAATCTCAGAGTTTAAGAATGAAACATCCGATTCTGTGATCAACAATTTCTAAAAGATATCAACATCACTTTCCCGATCAAAATTAGTATTTTTCATAATTTGATCAAATTTAGTATTTTGGGAAAGGATGAGGTTTTCAAAAAAATTGCTCCCGCTCAACTTGTGCATATAAATTTTGAAATGGTTTTGCATAAAGAGGGAAGAGTTCTTAGAAGCACTTACCCGATCATATAGCCATACGGAACCCATTAGAAAAATCAATCAAGGTACATTATGTTGAAACATATGAGTATTTGTACCTTGAAGGTTTATTTTCGATTTAAAATGCTACCCCTCAATATATGCTTCGAGATTCGAAAAATGTTTAGCACATATTAGAGAGCAGTATACACTTTGAGACAAATTGGTCACCTTTTATCAGATTGCATATTTATATCACATTTTCTCCCCCGATCAAAAATTTCAAATCCTTTGAGATTTTGGATCTCAAGTGATTTAAATATGTAAGAATCAAAACTTGTTGGAGAAAAATGTGTCCGGTTTTATTTGATCTGAAGTGGACTATTCCTAAGTTCCCTTTTTAGATAAAAAGGGAAACTACAATTTATAACCTATCACTACTATATACATTATAGTTATAGTTGTTCATAGTACAATCACCACATTACATAGATCTTAATACATAACAAAACTACTACAGGAAGATGTCTTCTGTTGGGTTTTAGGTTCCTTGGATCAAGAATTACTCTAGGTGCTGGAACTGCGGACAAGGTTGATATAACCACGTACAAAAGGATGTAACCACGGATGAAGACAAACCGCGGCTAGTAGAAGAATGTAACCACTGATATTGATATGTAACCACTGCTAGTATTGTAATAGTCGGTTTAGTTTATTGTATTAGATAAATATGGAAAAGATGTTTATCTTATAGGTTACGTATTGTATAATGTATAGGACTCCTTAGCCTATAAAAGGAGGTCCTAGGTTAGATTAGATATATGTAATTTTTATATCTAAGGTCGATACACTTCAAGGTTGCAAACCCTTAATACTATAAGAGTATTCGTATTATCAATAATATTGAGGTGTTGAATGTTTATTGTTCTTCTTCTTAAGATTAAGTGTTAAATTCCACGTAATACTTAATAAGTTTTTGTTACACGTCAGTTTCTATATTAGATCGTTTGCTCAACTGGGATCAACAAGTGGTATCAGAGCTTGTGATCTAGAAACTGTAACCAAGAAGAAGTCTGTTAAGCTTTATTCAAGTAAGTTAAGATGTCTGACGAAACTCACATGGTGACTGCTTCAAAGGTACCCATGCTCAAGCATGGTGAGTATCAAATCTGGAGAATGCGAATGAGGCAATACATTCGTATGATTGATTTTGCTCTCTGGGATGTCGTTGAAAAGGGTGACACTCTTCCTAAGAAGGGTGAAGATGGCAAAGAGATAGCTATTGTTAGTGAACCTGATAAAGCTAAAAGGAAAATGGAGATCAAAGCTCACAGTATTCTCTCTATGGGAATACCTAATGAGTTTGCCTTGGACTTTGATCAATATGAGTCTGCTAAAGATTTATTGGATGCTCTTGAATTAAGGTTTGCTGGTAATGAAGCTACTAAGAAGTCAAGGATGAATATGCTCAAGCATCAATTTGAAACCTTCACTGCTCTTAGTGGAGAAAAACTTGATGGCACATATAATAGACTTCAAAAACTTATCAGTCAACTGAAGTCAGTGGATTACAAGTTTCTTCAAGAAGATATTAATTTGAAGTTCATTAGGAGTTTATCATCTGAATGGGCTATTCATACAATTATGTGGAGAAATTAGGAGGATTTTCCTACGGTGACTCTAGACAATCTCTTCAACAACTTGAAGGTTTATGAGTCTGAGAATAACTTTGCTAACACATCTTCTGCTAATCAAAACATTGCTTTTGTATCCACTAATCACAAAAGCCCACAAGATGTATCCACTGCTTCCTATGGTATAACCACGGCTATTGCAAACAATACCACTGTTAGTGATAATGTTAGTGATGGTGCAATATGTGCTTTTCTGGCTGATTTAACTACCAGTGTTACTGTGCTGAATCAAGATCTGGATCAAATTGATCCTGATGATCTTGAAGAGATTAATCTTCAATGGCAAATGGCAATGTTGACTCTCCAAGCAAGGAAGTTTCTGAGGAGGACTGGAAGACAGGTTAAGTATGATGGTCAAAAGAGAGCTGGATTCGACAAAAGCAAGATGGAGTGCCTTAACTGCAAGAAGAAAGGTCACTTTGCTAGGGAATGTCGAGCTCCTAAGAGAATTGAAGGCACTAAGAAGGTCACTGAAGAGCCTGCTGCTTCTTCAGCTTTGGTTGCTCAAGATTGGATTGGTGATTATGACTGGAGTGATCAGATTGAAGAAGGTCCAAATGCAGCTTTTCTTGCTAGTGAAGCTTCAAAAGAGCATAACTTTGCTCTAATAGCCTATGCTTCATCTTTTGGTTCAGATTCTGAGGTATCTAATGATTCTAAAACATCTACTTGTTCTTTTAAATCATGTTATGATACCTTAGAATCTCAAAAAGCTATCACTGAGAGTATGAGGAAAGAAGTAGAAAGATTGACTCTAGATAACTTAGGTTATAGAGTTGGTCTAGAGGGCGTGGAAGAGAAGCTAAAATACTGTATTAAATGTGAGTTTGAGTATGTAGAAAAGATCAATATACTAGGTGGTGAAATTGATCTTAAAGAAAGAGAGATTAAAATGCTTAAAGATAAACTACCAGAGGCAGAGAGTGTAAAACAAAAAGCCCTAGATGAAAAAGAAAAACATGTTGTTAGGGTTGCCAAAACACAATATGCTTCTGATTTAGTAAATAAGCCAATAGGTCAAAAACTGTTCAAAGATGGTTCTGGTCTTGGATACAATAATATGCCACCACCCTCTTTGATGAAACATGCACCACCTGCTAAAGAACTGTCATTTAGTAGTGAATCCAGTTTTAACAAACCTGTAGAAGAGCTAAATAAGACTGAAACACCTAAGATAAGTTCTGATAAGTCATCTGATGCTCCCATAATAGAAGATTGGGAATCAGACTCGGAGGAAGATAGAACTGAATCAACTAAGTCTAAAGAGATAGAGAAAGTTAAGAAAGTTGATTCTCAGCAAGTCAACCTTGTACCTAGATTTGGAGCTAAAGTTACCAAGAAAGTAGTAGAGTACAGGGAAATACCTAGGGAAAGATGAAACAATATAAACCTAGGGGTAATCAAAGAAGTTTAAATGGTCTAATTTCTAACAGATTAGGTGATGAGTTTCAATGTGTCAAGAAAGCTTGTTTTAACTGTGGTAGTTTTGAACACTTACAGAGAAATTGTCATAAAAACAGACCACCAGTTTGGAATCATTGGAGGAGGGTAAATCATCAAAACTTTTCAAGGAAAACAAACCCTCATCCTAAGAGTAACTTGATTCCTCGGGCAATGTTAATGAGGAATGGGAAAACAAAATCAATTGTCACTGCTGCACCTAAATGGGTTTCAACCACTGCTAAGCAAAATGTAAACACGGCTAAGCAGAGTCAAACCACTGATAAGCAAAACATCACCAATGAATCAATACAAGTTTTAAAAATCCCAAAGGTGATAACTGACACAGTGGTTGGAAATCATTTTTATGCTATTAAGGCCTCAGCTAGTTGGCAATGGAAGCCTAAGACCAAGGTTTTACCACATGTCAATTGTGCATTAATGAACCTAAAGAAATTCAAATATTTTGATGCACAGGGCAGACCCAAGTCAGTATTGGCTTGGGTCCACAAAAGGAACTAAATTGTGTAATTTAATGTGCAGGGCAATCTTCAAACTGAGCTAAAAGATAAAGGAGTTTTTGATAGTGGTTGCTCTGGGCACATGACTTGGGATGGAAGCAATCTGGAAGATTTTGAAGCTTTTGATGGAGGATATGTGGCATTTGGCAATGATCCAAAGGGAGGAAAGATACTTGGCAGAGGAACAATCAGAACAGGAAATTTAGACTTTGAAAAGGTCTATTTGGTACAGGGACTTAAGTACAATTTATTCAGTGTTTCTCAAATGTGTGATAAGAAAAACTAGGTACTTTTCGGGGAAACTGAGTGTGTGGTGTTGTCTCCTGAGTTTAAGATGCCTGATGAGAAGTTTATACAACTTAGGGTACCTAGGAAGGAAAATATATATTGTTTTGATCTTAAAGATGTTCTTCCTAATAGGTCCTTATGTTTGTTTGCTAAAGCATCTGTGGATGAGTCAATATTGTGGCATAGAAGGCTAGGTCATCTCAATTACAAAACAATCAATAAAATGGTAAAAGGCAACTTAGTGAGAGGGTTACCTTCTAAGGTTTTTGAAAGTAAGGCAATGTGTGTGGCCTGTCAAAAAGGAAAACATCATAAGCAATGATTTTTGAGCTCTATGTTGATCCTGAGTTTGATGAAGGTCTTGAGTCTCCACCTATTGTCACTGTATCCACTGCTAGTCCACCTCAAACCACTGATAGTCATACCCAAACCACTGTTACACCTATTATATGGACTAGGAGACAGAAGGGCACTAAGCTACCTCAGGCTAGTGTTAGTGGTGTTGTTAATGAGGTTGTCACATGGAGTGGAGGTGACATGATTGGAAGGGCTTCCACTACTGATTCTTGCTTTGATGCTGGTCAGGATAGTGGAACCATAAATAAGACCCAACCATTGGCAACTCCTAATGTGGAGAGTTCCTTGGAACTTACCACAGGTGGAGGAATCCCTAGCCCACTGGCTGCTACAGGGTGCATAGATGATCATGCAAGGTCTGATGCTATGTTTACTATATCCAAGGCGAAGTGATGAGGATAGTTTGGAACATGCAAATGAATTGACGGATCCTAAGCTGGTACATGATGACTTTTCCAATGAACCACCTCTCGGACCAGTTAACACAGGTCGAAGTGGGGAGGATAGTCTTGAACGTTTAAATGAATTGACGGCTAAGTGTGCCAAAATGGAGAATACAATTTTAGGTCTACAGGAGTTGACTGTGTTTCAGGGAAAGGATATTAGGAGATTGAAGCACAGAGTGTTGGTTTTAGAAAAAGTAAGAAGACCTGAGGTTGCTGTTTTGAAAGCTATGAGAAGAAAGACAAAGACGGTGGACTCCTCTTCAGCTCTGAATATGGAGGATGTATCCAAACAGGGGAGGAGTGAAGGCATAAATTCAGGGGAGGCTGCTGATGGATCTATGGAAGAAGATAGTGAAGATCAAGAATTTTTGGTATCTGATAAAGATGGGAATGAGGCAGTTCTTGAAAATGTGAAGAATGTTGTAGAAGATGTAGTGCAGGATGCAAACACTGATGGAATGTCTGAAATCACGGTTAGTACTCTTGAAATCACTGCTGAAGTTTCAAATATGACAATTATACCCACTACAATCATACCCACTACTGTTATACCCACTGCTATCATAACCACTTCCACTATTGTCCCAACTCTCTCTGAATCACCACCTAAGTCTAAAGAAGTTGAGAAAGAAGCTGCAAGTACCTTGATAAATCTAAGCAAAACCTCATCTATATCTACACCTGTCATTGCACCTGTTTTATCTGTTCAGTCTAATGCAACCAAACCCAAAGGTTAAAGTTTAGTTATTGGTGAACCTTTGAAGAAGAAAGTGGTTCAATCTGATATTGGGAAAGGTAAAAGGGTTGATGTACCAGAGCTGAAGTTTAAAAGTAAAGCAGAACAAGAAGCTTATGATGCAGAGTATGCAAAAAGTATTGTAGCTGATGATCAAGCAACTTTAGAGAAAAGGAAGCAAGATGAAGAGGAAGCTAGTCAGAGATTGTTAGCTATATGGTATGAATCACAAATTTATCTTCAAGCTTCTGAATTAATAAGTGATGAGTATACTGCACAAGAATGGGCTTTGTTGGATGATGAGGAAAAAGCTAGACTTTTGGGTGAATGGGCAAGGAAGTTCAGTAATGAAAAGAAACAAGTTGTAAGAAAGAAACCTCTTACAATTGCACAAATGAGGAATGTATTGATGAAAATTATTAAGAATTCAGGCATTCATATTCCTGATAATCTTAGTAAATGTTCATTTGAAAGAATTTTGGAGATTTATGAGAGATGTATGAGGATTAATAAAGATGATTTCTGTCCAATGAATTCTAAAAAGGAAGAAGAGTGGATTAAAAAAGATGAAGAGTGGATTCAAAGTAAAAGAAAGAGAAAATCTGAGGTTCAGGAGACATCTGATTCTAAAAGATTGAAAGTTGTTGAAGATGTAAGTCAAATCATTTCTTATGAGTTTAAGCTTAAAGTTGGAAGTGAAGGAGTGTGGAAAATTCAAAGACTCAACAATGAAGTATTTGAGTATAATAAATTTTCACAGATGCTTCAGTATTTTGATAGAGATGATTTGATGAATCTTTGGATACTTTACAAGAATAAGTTTGGTGAAGTACATCCAAATGATTATCATGAGAGACTGGTTTATCATCATTTGAAGATTTTATTTGAACCTACTCATGGTGAACCTGAATGGCAAGGACTCTACAATGGTCATGTTACAAGATGGTTTTTATATCAAACTTGTGGAGTTCATGTTTTAACTGTTTCTGGAAAGATTATTCATATGCTTGTAGAAGGTGATTATCCTCAACTGAATAAGCATCCAGGAATTATTGCTTAGATGTTGAAGCCTGGTATTATCAAGATGTTGTTACCCTATGATGGTCAAGCTTACAATTTGTTGCTGAAGTATGAGAAAATTCTTAAATCTAGTAAGTGTTTGACTACATCCTCCAATCCAGATGTTTTGAGCTTAAAGGAAACTTGAGAAGTCTATTGAAATGTATCAAGTTTAGGGGAGGATTGTTGGGTTTTAGGTTCCTTGGATCAAGAATTACTCTAAGTGCTAGAACTGCGGACAAGGTTGATATAACCACGGACAGAAGGATGTAACCACGGATGAAGACAAACCCCGGCTAGTAGAAGAATGTAACCACTGATATTGATATGTAACCACTGCTAGTATTGTAATAGTCGGTTTAGTTTATTGTATTAGATAAATATGGAAAAGATGTTTATCTTGTAGGTTACGTATTGTATAATGTATAGGACTCCTTAGCCTATAAAAGGAGGTCCTAGGTTAGATTAGATATATGTAAGTTTTATATCTAAGGTCGATACACTTTAAGGTTGCAAAACCCTAATACTGTAAGAGTATTCATATTATCAATAATATTGAGGTGTTTAATGTTTATTGTTCTTCTTCTTAAGATTAAGGGTTAAATTCCGCGTAATAGTTAATAAGTTTTTGTTACAAGTCAGTTTCTATATTAGATCGTTTGCTCAAATGGGATCAACATTTTCATTCAGTTCTTTGAAGTAGCTTGTAATGACCTTCGCATAATCTACCACCCACAAAACTTTCAAGGCTGCGGAAGATCTTTCTCGTCATAAGTCTTCGTCCGATCGCAGCAGTGAACTCTTCACACCTCTTCAAATCCTGTTCAGACCAGAATCTTGTTTTGTTCCATAGCTTTAAGTAAAGTCTTATTTCCTTCACCCTTGAGTTCAATTCTTCTTCAACCATCTTGAGAGTACCATCACTGAACTTGTATAACTCGCACAGCCTCATCAGCATTCTTGACCTGTATCTGTCTGTAAAGAGGACTGCTCTAGGGGTGTCAATCACCATATAGTCGTGACGAAATTCATGTCCTGTGGCTTCCCATTGTGGTCTTGTAAGATTGACCTGAGTCTGGTAGCTTTCCACTCCTAGTTGAAAATCACCAACTCTTTGTCGAATGACTAAGCCCCTGATCCAAAGATTGATAGCAGCAGAGAGAGCCTTCTTCTCACGAACAGGTAGATGGTCAAGGTGTCGTTGGAGGTTCAGAAGATAGAGATCTTCAAAGTCATTTGGCAGCAAATGTTTGAAGTCGTTTTCTTCTACAACATAATCTTTCAAGTCAGCTCTTCTAAGAACAATCTTCTTCAGATAATCATAGCCGTAGATTGAGAAGATCTCCACACTGATTACACTTAGAATACTCAGCTTGGATCGAACAGCTTTGCGTCTTTTTTCAGCACCATATCTATCAATGTAGAATTTCTTCTTCCTGAACCCCCAATGAGAAATGCCATATGAGGCAGCAATGTCATACACTTGTTCTTTGTCTGTCCAAAATTGATCCGGTACCATCTGTTCAAGACCCTGATCTATGTAGGTTGCAGCTTTCATCTTAGAAATCGATAAAGCTGGTCTTCTTTCTGTAGTTTGAGCACATAGATAATCCAGGTCATGGTTGAAGAAGAACTCAGATTGATTAGACACTTGTCCAGGTTCACCACCGAGATGAAGAGGGTTGTTCACATCAAACCGATTGATCTGCTCACTGATTTGATCATTCAGCATTTTATGGCATTCTTCCATCTGATATTGGAGCTGATTAGCATCAGAGTGGAAGACTTTGACAATTTCAAACGCTGGGCCTTCTAGATCTTTAGGAGTGATTGACGAAATCCCCTTCTTCTCACAAAACCACTTCATAAAGCTTCCCATATCCCTTGTGAAGTGAAGAAGAGAGTCTTCTGCTAGAGCTTCATAGTTGGAGATAATGGTTGTAGCCCAATTGTTTTCAGGGATTATCGAATCAGACTCGGGAATGGACCATGAAGGTTCAGGAGTTTGAGGTTTATCTTTGGTGAGCCAACTTTGAGTCATGTCCTTTGAAGGTGCAGCTCTAGACGTTTTGATGCGTTTAACCTCAATATACGCGTCCAACCAATCTTCTTCTTCTGTAACTTTGGGGATGTGCTTGGTCGAAGCATCATCATCTTCTGATTCTAACTCTTGAGTAACGTAAGACTCTTCATTAAGCATTTTCTCTTCAGGAATAGAGGAGATGGTTGGTGTAAACCTGGAGTCAACGGTGGTCCATGCTGTAGAAGTCTTTTGAGATCCTTGACCACTTGAAGTTCCGGTTTGATTTTGAGTATTTGGTGGAGGTGAAGGTGGGTTTGCCTTGTGAGTAGTGGCTGTACCAGAAGATCCACCAGCTCCAGATGTTCCTGCTCCACCAGTTGGAGGTGGAGGAGGCGGTGGAGACTTGGGGCCTCTAGATATTTCCTTTGATTCCATCAGAACAATCCTTCTTTTCTTCTTACCCTCCCTTCCACTGAACATTGCTAGCTTGCAAGGTCCTATCATTCTTTGTGTTGCCTTGAGGCTTTGACCTGCTCGCTTTGGTGTCACTTTTTACTCCTGTAGAGGGAATGGGAACACTAGTTGGTTTTGCTACTTTTTGCATTTCAGGTTTAGAAGTGCTGGGATCTGAACTACTTGAAGGCACATTAAAGTTCACTTTCTTAACACTGGGTATAGAGCAAGGCATCACAGCTTTATCTTTCTCACATAAGGATTTAGGACATGTTGCTCTTAAACATTCTAACAGCTCCTGAGATAGTTTGGCCTGAATGCACACAAACCTAATTTCACTATCAAGTGGTTTATTTATGTGATCCTCTTCTACAATCTCACAGAGACACTCTAGACTATCCTTAAGGTGAAGAAAATAGTTATGAAACACACGTTCGTTATTTCTAAGATGAGGAGGAATGTATTTAATAGTCACAATAAATTTAGAGTCTGCAGATGACTTTGATGCAACATTCTCATTAAAGACAAGTGGCATTTTCCCTTTTACCTGACTCTTCAGATTCTCAATTTCCTTTTGTAACGACGTTATTTTTTCATTGTTTTTGTCACAAGTGACTTTCATTGAATCGTATAACTCTTTGAAGTGTCGTTTGACCTTTTCATTTTCTTCTTGAAAACTCTCATTTTCTTGTTGTAATACGTTAATGATGTTTTGAAGATGAAAGTTTTGAGAAAACTGAGAATCTAAAGGAGGAGGCATTTGGGAGCCAGTCACATTGTTCTTTTCACCCTTTAATTGTGAAATTTGGGCTTTCAACTTTATGATCGTGTTACAGTGAGCTTGAATCTGTTCGTCACGTTTGTTTAATTCAAAGACTGCATCAAACTCTGGAACATTTGAGGATGTCATGATGTTTGAGGTTTTGACATTTTCTTTGAGATGTTGATATTTTAGTTGCAAATCAAAACGTTCAACTTCTAGCTTAGAAAGATGTTTTACCAAATTATCGTGATCATCCTTGTCAATTTTCTTATTTTGTTTTGAGTTTTTGTTTTCAAGCTCAATAACACGATCATGGGAAAATTTTAAAGCAACAGATAATTCATGAAATTGAGAAGCAGTAATAGAATGCTTAGTAACAGTATAAAACACATCTTGAGCCACACAACTCAATACTAAGTTCTCATTTAAGATATGCAGATTCTTCCTTTCAATTTCATTATATTTGAGTTACCGCTCATAATCATTGACCTCAACTATCATTGCATCAAATTCCTTTTCCATTTCTTTAATATCTGAGTCTATCCCTTTTTGAAGACTCTCAAATTGACCTTTTAATTGTTTAAAGAAAGGTATGAACTCAGTTAAATTGCATTCTTTAGTTTGCTCAAAACCCCTATCCCCTTCAGTTATCCCTGTAGGTGTGATTCTTCTCTTACATGTCTTTTCAAAATCAACGAATACTTGACAAACAACATATAGGCTGATTAAGGTCTTGCTCTTAGTGGGAATAGATCTAGGAACTAAATGCATTGGTGTATTCGGAGGATACACAGTCGCTGGAGGCATTTTCCTAAGGGGAGTGTTTGTTTTAACAAGTGCATTATCTTTTTGCATATCTATGTCCTTTTTCCAAAAAACTTGTTATGGGGTTAATTGTGTTTGAGGCTTAAACATGTTCAGGGAAATCCAATTTTCTTTAGTGTAATCATGGGGTTTGAACGTTATGTTTTGCTTTTTACACTCAGGATCTTTTAGCTTCTTATCCATTTTCTCCCTATTGACTTCTTCTAATTGCATATCTTCCTCAGTGCACTTAGCGCAACTAGGTTTCTGTCTAGGCTTAAGGATTTCATTACCATCATATATTACCTTCTAAGCTTCTCTAGCTACTTTACCATATTCAGGATTGGGTTCCTTTACGAGGGGAATGCTATGCTTATCGTTGAGAACTCTATGCTTAGTGATCATGTGAGCAGTCTGTATGGTATTCCCTTGTACGTACAACTTATTTTCAAGCTTGTTTTTCAAAGTTTTAAGATTGGAAAAGTCATTCAAAAGTTTTTATTCCTTAGCATTAAATTCTTGTTTAAGCACTTTAACATTATCTTGGAGTTCTTGCTTTTGCTTAACAGTTTTAGAAAGCTTGTCTTTCAAGGAATCTAGCTCTTGTTTTACTATTTCTTCCCTAAAATTACTTTTTCTAATAATTGTATGCATTTGGTCATCCATTACCTGCTCACGGGTAGTTAACTCAAACTTAGCACGTTGTTCATAAATGGCAACCTGTTCTTTATAGGCATTAAGTTCAGAGATGACAGAATCATCAGGGGCACATGCAGTGTATTCATCAAAGACATAGTCATCATTGACTGCAGAAGATGCATCACTTGGTACAATTTCATTTTCACTTTGTATCACATATTGATCATATGGGACAATATTACTATTATCTACATTATCAATATCTGATTCATAAGTTTCATGAGATTGTACTTCGTTATGTATCTTTTGCTCATCAACTTCATCGTCTAGTTTTAATACCTCTGAAATGATTGAATCTTTGGATGGACCAGCCTGTTGTGGTGATGAGACCTTTGGAGAGACCATTGGTGAAATGCTAGCCATGAATTTGGGCAGTAGGTTCATCATCGACATCAGAGTCAAATGCATCACAATCAGCAACTTGAAAGGCATTTTGATGATTGTGACCTATTTCCTGAATTGGCTGCTCATCCACATCAGCATCATAGGTTTTGGCATTTCCCTCAGCAAGAAACAGCAACTCTTCTTCATCCAAAACTGCTCCACTATCCTGAGCTTGTACCGGCAGCATCTTGTCCCTGAAATACTCTGCATTTTGAGGGCGTTTTGGAGATGTGCAGTTCCTCGCAATATGTCCTTCACCACCACAGTTGTAGCACTTGATTGACTTTCCTTGTCCTTGTTTTGCATTCCTTCCACGATTTTGATTACCCATATATCTACCACCACCCCCAGCATTCCCATATTCAACTCCAACATTACCTTGTCCAGCTCCAACATTCCCTTGCTCATTATGTGGAAGGTACGCATTTTGTCTTCCTTGCACATTTTGCACCACTACCTTTCCTTCTCTTATGGTAGCATGATTGTGGAGATTAGAAGCTATTCTGAGTAGATTGTTGGAAGGTGGGGTAAAGTTCAGGTTTTGTTTAACCATTAGAGCCACTTGATGAGCAACTCGTTCCAAGAATCTGTCTGAGGGTTGATACCGTGGATCAGGAATGAGTTTGTGGTTACCATTTTCAGTAGGTATGACTTGTGAAGCTTTGGTGGTTATTCCTACATTGGTGTAAAAGGTTGTTGAATCATTTGACGAACTTGCATTACTAGAATTTGAATTGAATTTTTCCAAGATCATTCGTTCAAACATAGCATGTCTCTCATTCTGAAGCAAGTATGCATACAATTGCTCATTGTTGGTGTTCCTCAAACCTTTTGTTAACTTGAATGAAGTGACAAATTTGTGCCATTCGGGATTCATGTTGTTCACAAACTTTGAATTTAGCTAAATATTTGGCATAGTCATTTTAATATTCCTCATGTCATTCACAAGCTTGTGGAACCTCACGTAATATTCAGTGACACTTTCCTCTTGTTTCATCTTAAAGTGCTCAAAGTCATCATACAGTTGAGATTCTCTGTCTTCTTTAGTTAATTCAGAACCTGAGAGTAGCATCGTGAAATTGTCCCAAACTGCTTTGGTGTCAGTGTTGTGATTGAGTAGTTTGTAGATGTCCTTTGGTAGACGCTGAAGTAAAATGTTTGAGGCCCTAATATCTGCATCGTATCTCTTTTTCTCCTTATCACTGAGCTCATCATATGTCTTAGGTCTGTCCAATCCTAATGTCACTGTACCATCCGCAGCAGTTTCAAGTGTGTCTCTTGTAGTCTCAATCTGATAAGGTCCTTCATCAATTGATTTGAGAATGTTAACCCCATTTTCCTTTCCAAAATAGTACCACCTAATTCGTTGAGCCCATGAGTCATAATCAGTTCTGTCAAGCATAGGTGGAAGAGTATCTAATCCAGCTGCTTGAACGTCGTCAGCTACAGTAGAAATGATAGTAGGTACGTTGTTCGACATGATTCTAGATTCTACGGGATTTTACAATTCTTTGATTAAACCGGGAAATTGATTCTTTCACGGGATTTTGCAGAATCAAAAGAACAACCGTAAAACGTAGCACAAAGAAGTGACAAGTCTCAATAGACAAGTAGTAAACTTGACAAGTCGCAACCTCACCAACTCGCTTTGATATCAACTCTCTTAATAGACAACTAGCTTAAAACCCAAGTCGCATAAAGAGACAACTCGCTTAATAAACAAGTCGCTTTAAAAACCAAGTCGCTTAAAGAGTCAACTCGCTTAATAGCCAAGTCGCTTTAAAACCCAAGTCGCTTAAAGAGTCAACTCGCTTAATAGCCAAGTCGCTTCCAAGAAAACTCGCTTAAGTGTCAACTCGCAGAAACAAGCAACTCGCTTACAAGGCAACTCGCTTAAGTATCAACTCGCTTCAGAAACAACTCGCTTCCAATAAAAAAGCAACTCGCTTCCAAGAAACGCAATACCGTGGCTCAACTCGCTTTGTATAATTTTCAAAAACAACCACTTTAACAATCAAAAATAGCCCAACCACGATGATTCAAGCCTTCCAATTCAAAACCTAAACACATATGATGATCCTAAACTCAAAAGTACAATCAAAATTCAAACTTTAACACTAGAAATTAACCAAATGATTCAAACTCTTCTAAACACTTATAACCCCAAAAACCTTATGAAATCCACCAAGACAAAGAGCATGAAAGATGAGTGATCAAACCCTGGTTCTTGATACCAGTTGTAACTTATAGGATTTCACAAACACATAAAACCATAATCATATGAGGCGTATACTAAGTTTAGAGAGAGAAAGTTCTAGAGAGAGAAAGGGAAGAGAGTTGGGAACTATGTGAAACAAAAGAAAAATGGTATTGAAGCTCCAACCCTCTACCTTGGGAGGTAGAGGGTATTTATAGTTTCTTACAAGACTCGCCTCCTACGGTGTTAGGTCACTAGTTTTACAAACACAAGCTTATAAGAAAGAGATGAGGCGATTGAACAAGTAAACAAACACAAACACACGTTAGACTAAGATGGTTATGCGTAGAGTGTAGGTGAAAGAAAAACTTGAACAACCAACCTTCAAATGAAAGTTTACAAGAGTATTTATAGGAGGAAAGCTAGGGCAACACTCCTAGTTTCCATCCTTTCCTTAATGGACTAAGGCCTAGGCTTATGGGCCTTCTACACAAGCCTAAGCCTAATTACAAACATAAATACCATAATAAAGTTAACTATTACATATTAATTACTAACACTTGATTATGGTTTAGGAGTGATTCCAACATACGGGCTGTGGATCAGGCATACAGTGGGTAAAGACCCGTCCGTCCTCCACGGTGTTACTTAACTAGTTACTTATTAACATAACATGACTACGACTACGAGCTTTCTAACGAATAAAAATACTTGAGGTGACCGACACTTTAACCAATGGATTTTCTAAATCCTAACATCATCCTTGAAATCAGCATAGATAAACGGCAAAGACAATATCAGGTCTGCTAGCTGTTAGATACATGAGAGACCCAATAATACTTCGGCATTTGGTAGGGTCAACTAATTTCCCATGTAAATCAGCATCTAGCTTCTTGGTATGAGCCATTGGTGTGGCATAAGTGTCGCAGGTTGTCATTCCAAATTTGTTTAACAGTTCAAGGGCATATTTGGACTGACTCAAGAGAATGCCACGGGGTGATTGATGAACTTGCAGTCCTAGAAAGAACGTGAGTTCACCCATCATGGACATTTAAAAAATTTTCTTCATTAGTTTTGCAAAAGCGGTTGAAAACTTCTTATGTGTAGACCCAAAAATGATGTCATCCACGTAAATTTGAACAATTAAGATATGTGCCCCGTGATATTGTATAAAAAGAGTTGGGTCAACCGAGCCTTTGGTGAAATTATTAGCAATGAGGAAAGATGATAGCTTATCGTACCATACCCGAGGGGCTTGTTTGAGACCATAAAGAGCTTTGTTCAGTTTATAGACATGGTTCGGGCACTCTGGATCAACGAATCCTTCTGGTTGGCTGACATAAACCGTTTCTTTCAGTTGTCCGTTGAGAAACGCAGTTTTGACATCCATTTGAAAGACCGTCATATTCATATGAGCCGCGAACGCGAGAAATATCCGAACAGCCTCAAGACGAGCAACAGGAGCAAAAGATTCTTCAAAGTCTATTCCCTCTTCCTGACGATAACCCTTAGCAACTAGACGTGACTTGTTTCGGATGACGTTCCCTTCAGCATCCAATTTGTTTTTCCAAATCCATTTTAGACCAATGACGTAGACCCCTGTTGGTCTTTCAACCAGTTCCCATACTTCAAGACGTTTGAATTGGTTGAGTTCTTCCTGCATGGATTCAATCCAGTTGTCTTTTGTCATTGCGTCTTTAATGTTTTTTGGCTCAGATTGGCAGACAGTGAGAGCATAAATGCAATGTTCACCATCTGTGTGAAGACATTGTCACGTAACGACTGGTTGATTCGGGTTGCCAATAATATTAGCCAGAGGATGGTCTTTTGTCCATCGATGTGTAGAGGGTTGATGTTGGTATACATTGTGCAGATTCTGAGGATTCAAATGGTTTGTTGAAGATTCCACGACATCTGGTGCAGCAGACTCATTAGCAAACGGGTTAAAGAACGCATTTGGGTCAAAATCCGCAGGTGGGGGTACTTCATTCAGAATATCATCAGCTGGTTCATCATTGTTGGAAGCGGTGTGTTCAACTGTTGTGGTGGAGTCAACTGGTGTGTAGGTGCATCTTCAACAGTAGTTGTTGTAGCAGGTGTATCAGGTATAGGAATATTATCAGGTTGTGCAGCAGAAACAGCGGATACACCTGGAGCACGTTCATCAATATCGTCACTGAACAGAGGAGCAAATAACCTTTCCATTTGTTGACGAGTTAGCTGGGGGCTTTGTTCAGCTGATGATGGGGGTTGAGGGAAGTTTAAACGGTTGTGACCGGGTTCTAAGCTGTTATACTCAGAAGCCATTTCGGTGAGTTCATCAAAATGAGCATGAATCGTTTCCATCACCTGTTTTGTACGACGATTCCAGATCCGGTAACCTTTAGAATTCTCACAATATCCAATAAAGACTCCAATGTCAGCTTTGGCTTTGAGCTTTCCAAAATCATCACGATCATTATTCGGATAGCAAAGGGATCCAAATACATGAAAGTGTTTGAGATTCAGTTTATGGTTGTGGACAAGCTCGAAAGGTGTTTTGTTGTGGCGTTTTGTGGTCATAGAACGGTTTTGAGTGTAGCATGCAGTAGATACGGCTTTTGCCCACAAGTAATCTGGAAGTTTAGCATTCATTAACATTGTTCTTGCAGCTTCCACTAACGTTTGGTTTCTTCTTTCAACAACTCCGTTTTGTTCAGGTGTATGTGCAATAGATGTTTGATGCTGAATTCCCACTTTCTCATAGAATTCACGAAGGGTTTGGTTAACAAATTCAGTTCCTTTGTCTGTTCGAATTAGCCTGATGGTGTTGCGGAGCTGAACCTGTATTTTTGTGAGAAAGGTGATGATCATTTGTGGAGCTTGGTCTTTCCTACGAAGAAAGTAGACCCAAGTCCATCGTGAGTAGTCATCAACAATTACTAAGATGTAGCGTTTGCCATTGATCGTTTGCACGCGCATCGGGCCACACAAATCCATGTGAAGAAGATGTAGCACATGCTGAGAGCTGTGTTCCACCTTTGAAGGAAAATGAGCACGAGTGCTTTTCCCTTGTTCACAGGCTGAGCAAAGGTGATCTTTTGAATACCGGAATCGTGGGAGACCTTCAACTAGTTTGTATCGAGCAAGGTTGGTGATGGTTTGAAAGTTTAGATGTGAGAGACAACGGTGCCATAGCCAGGATTTTGTTGATGTTGCCTTTGAAAGTAAGCAGATGGGAGATGAAGCAACCATGTCTTGCATAGAGATAGTGTAGAGACTAGAATTACGCGAGCCAGACATAAGGTCATTTCCTTGTAGATCACGAATGAAACAAGTTTTCTCCCGGAAAGCAACCTCCAAATCTCCATCACAAAACTGACCTACTGAAAACAGATTATGACCGAGGCCTTCCACATAGTAAACCCTGTTGATTTCGATGTTCCCATTGACATAATCTCCGTAGCCCATGATAGCTGCGAAGTGATCGTTCCCGAACCTGACAGTGCCAATGAACTTTGCAATAAAGTTTGATAACAGTTTAAGGTTGCCTGTCATGTGTCGGGAACATCCGCTATCAACAATATAGAGAATGATCTGTATCACCTGCATTACACACAGACAACACAAATGGAATAGAAGTAGATGTGGAACCCGAAATGTTAGTGGGTTCCGAAGCAGGTATATGAGACATGCACACATTAATGACTTTAGGCATCCATGTAAATCCTAGTGTGTTATATATCCATTTCTGCCATCTATAACTACTCTTTGCTTTTGTCTTAGTGTATGCACTAGGTGGTACTACATTCTTAGGAGGTGAAACTGGAGCTACAGTGACAGCAATGGTTGCCTTAGAATCTAAAGAAGGCGGTCTACCAAGCACAGACTTAGAATGATTAGTGGGCCTAGAGGTATTCCGATTCTTAGGATTCCGTAAACGAGAGATTATAGCTTTAGCAACACATTTGTCATGACAATCAGAATTCATACTTTTACGACAAATAACACAAGGTGCATCAGACTGAATATCAAAAGTGCTTAAAGGTTTAGCATTCGTTACATCACTATTTCTATTACATTTTCCAGACGCAACATCTATAGTGGAAGCAACGTGAGTCTTATTCATAGTCCTAGGGTGTTCTTCTACTTTAGCATTCCTTATTGATCTTTTCTTAGGTCGCAACTTCCTATTCTTCGATTGAGTGCTCCTAGGCTGTGAAGTGCGTACGTTTGGAAAAGACGCAACTATTCCTGTTTCAGTAGAAGGAAGCACGTTAGCAACTTGTGATTTGGCAGTAGGGATTCTAGGTGCACGATTACTAAGTGTGACTGGTGCTAATCTCTTAATGATGGTTGGCGGAAGTTGTTCATACTTTCCTAACATTTCTCTTAGCTTAGAGATAATGTGAATCAAATCTTGATTTTTAGACCGAATATTACCAGCAAAATTCATGACATCTCTAGTGTGAGCAAGATGGTGATCAAGTTCGTTTGATGCTTCATGTCGAGTCTTATTGAGTAAATCAAATATGACACCATATTCCTGCTTAACTTTTACAAGTTCTTGTTCATATTTTGAGATTTGACTTTTCAAAGACACGTTTTGATCATCCAGTTGCTCAATTTTAGGATCAGAAGATTTTGCACTCAATTGAGCGATTTTCTTTTGAAAACTAAGTTGATGATTGTGAATATCTTTTTCACACCAAAGAAGACGACGTTTTGCATTGTAAAGTTCGTTAAGTAATTGTTTATTTTCCGCTTTTAAAGACTCGATCTGAAGCACATTATCAGTATTCTCAACAGTTACCACAAAGTCAACATTATCAGCAGAGATATAATCAGATGCATGTGGCAAAGAGTAGAATAACACAACATTATGGATATCAGCACAGATAACATCTTCCAAGAGTCGATCAACATCTTTTCTCAACATTTTCTTTTTGCGTTTAGTATTAGAAATAGATGTTTTAGTTTTCTCGAAAACGACCTTCATCACTCCAAGTTCCTTATGAAAATCCTTTTCCCAAGCTAATGCACAACTTTTCAAATTTTTAACATTTGGTAAAAGATTTTTCTGAAAAATGTCTCTTTGTTCTCGCGCTAAAGGCGATTGAAAGTGTTGAACTTTGATTTCAGAATGATGTTCTATCTCATGTTCTAAAGTTTTGAGGTCAGCCATGAAAATATCAAAATATCTAAGAATTTTGTGATTTTCAGGTTTTGAGTTTACTTCACTGATTGAAGGTAAAGGACCATAAATTTGTGCATAGTCTGGTTGGGGATTAACATTAGAAGACACAGGTGTTTTGATGATTACCCTTGGTGTGTTAGTAGAATCCGTTGGTGTGACGAAAGTGACCGGTTTAGAATAATTAAAAGGTTTGTTATAAACAACTGTTTTTAATTTTGATCGACTCTCGTCTTCTGCATCTAATTCCTCTTGACGATGATATTCAACAACACTCATAACAGTATCATTAATTTTATATTCTGCACTGGAAACTTCAAGATTTGGTTTGAATGTTTTTAGTGAAAGCTTTGGTTTGTAATCAGCCAGATTTGGTCCATATCCTTTCGGATTGGGTTTTAAAGTAAACTTTTCAGTAGCTGTTACGGATTCACCATGTTTGTAAACAACAGTTTTAAACTCTTTAATTTTGTTTTGCAAGCCAATAATTTCTGCAAGAAGGTCATCTACCCGATTTGTTGAATGCTTTTTGTATGCTGAGAACTGTTTTTGACAAATTAACAACTCAGCCTTAGCTTGTTGATTTTCCAAGGTGAGAGCGTTAATTTGCCTTTTATGTTCATGTTTCAGTTGTTCTATTTCAGACAACAAAGCATTCTTCGAAGCGGCTAGATCACGCATCTGTCTCTCTAAATATTTTTCGTTTTGATGAGATTTAGCAAAAGCGGCTTCAAAACCTTTTTCACGGTTTTCTTGAGTTTTGAAAAAGTTGAGTTGCATTTGTAAGCATTCAAAATCCTTGGTTAACAGTGCATTTTTTCTTTTTAAGTCCTTATTTAATGCATAACATTCCTCCATTTTGATTTGATGGTCTTGAATTAACCGAGCAAAATCTGGATGAGGCAACAGTTCATCTTGTTCAACGTGAGTCACAACATGATCATTCTTTAGATCCTCAAGTACAACCACGGAGTCAATTTGATTATCAAAGGAAACCATAAGGTCATCTTGATCGTCAAATGTAACTACAGGGTTAACTTGAAAATCGTCAGAATGAGATGTAGATGACTCATTTTGAACAGTCTGATCCGTGCCGGATTCAGATATTGGCGGAGATATTAGTTCAGATATGATGATGGTTTGTTCGGGTACCTGAGACAAGCCATCAGTGTCATACACTGGGCCAGTGTCACTCATGTGTAACTCATGCATATTAGCCATCAACATAACAGCTGCATTGGCCTGCAAGTCCTCCATATCATCATCTGAGTCTGCATCGGCCATAAAGCTCTGTTCTTTGTTTGTGAGAGATCCACCAGCTTCATCCTTAAGAGCCAAAAGAAGAGCCTCTTTGAAATAAGCACTGCCCCTAGTCCTTGGCTTTGGGCATGCATTAGCCAGGTGTCCCTTCTCATTGCAGTTGTAGCATCGAAGACCATTCAACCCATTCTGAGCATTTCCCTGTTCTACCACTTGAGATCTGTTGTTATTCCTACCCATAGCATTAAACCCTTGACCACCTCCCATTTGACGACCATAACCACGATTCTGAACTTCAACTCGTCCATTGTTCACAACAGCCTGATTTCGTGTATTGGATGAGGAACGAATACGATTGTTGGATTTGTTTGTATAACGGCTAAAAGCATTAGAAATCATAACAAATCCCTGTTGCAATGCTTCGAACGGATCGGATTCCTCATTAGTTTGACTATGAAGTGCTTGATCATTGTTGTTGTAAGGAACCAATTGATTTTGTTGAGGTTGTTGTGATTGATCGTTTGGTGTGACTGAGGCAGTAGGTTGAGTTGCTTGTTGAGGAGGATAACTTTGTTGAGCATATAAGGCAAGTTTTTGATTGTCCGGATGTGTAGGTGGAGCAATTTGAGCACGGAGAATCCTTTCCCGATCAACTTCCTTTTCATGAGGCTTCAAGTAATCGTACAACAATCCATATGTAGAATGATGCATATTCTTCACTTGACGGAGAAAAATGACATACTTCTCCCATTCAGGACCAAGACTACTCAGGAACTTAGTATTCACTGCAATTCTTGGCATGATGATGTTGTGTTTATCCAAATCATTGATGATGTCTGAAAAACGATGATGATAGGACTCTAGTGTCTCTCCAGGTTCAATCATGAAGTGTTCATAAGCCAAGTAAATTTTGGATTCCAAATCCTCCTGATTGAGTACCGATCCTTCCATAAGAAGACGAATATGATCCCACATTTTCTGTGCAGTCTTTTGAGCATCAACACTACGAAGAATTGGGTTTGGTAATCCTAAGAGGATATATTCCATTGCAAGTTCATCTGCTTCATAGTGGAGAAGTTCTTGAGCATTCACGTCTGTAACATTAGCAATGTTTGTTTGTTCATCTCTTGGTGGAATAGCAGTAGGATCTCCGGGTACAATGACAGTAGGCATCTCAAATGGACCTTCCAAGATAACCTTCTTTAAGAACTTTCCATGTGGCTTCTTCAGATCACAAAACCTAAAGAACCTTATCACCCATTGATCGTAGTTTCCTAGAGTGAGCATTGGAGGTCTATCAAGTGATCCAGCTTCATGAATTGATTGTTGGCTGCTTAAAGCTTCACACATCTTTGCAAACCAAGAGGGTTCCTTCATAGTGTTCCTTGATGGATGTTGATTGAAATCATTTGTGTAGGGTTGAACTTGAAGACTTGGCGGTGGTTGAACCATTTGTGGTGGGGGAATTGCACCAAGTTGTGGAGTATGTTGTTGATTAAATTGTTGTTGATAAATAGCTTGTTGTTGATTCCATTGTTGATGTTGTGGACTTAGTTGTTGTTGTCGTTGAGGATAAGTGTAAGGGAAATAGTTAGAGTATGGTGGTTGAGACATGTTGAAAACTTGTGTTGGTAAAAATGGATCTTTGTAGTCGAATGAACCTTTGTTGATGAAGTGTCCTTAGGCGTAGAAAAGACAAGAACCAAGTAGCACTTATGCGTAAAAACACCAAAGTTACGCGTAACAATAAGGAGTTACGCGTAGGATTTAGCTTAAGCGTAAGTAGGGAAAAGCACTAAAGTTAGGTGTAGACAAAAGTTAGGCGTAGAAAGTTAGGCGTAGGATTTTCTTATGCGTAAGACTAGGCTTAGGCGTAGGATTTCTACGCGTAAGCTTATGCTTATGCGTAATTTTAGGGTTTTTTGCCCAAATGATCTTTTACACTATCACAGTGCAAGAGATATCCAAAGTCGACGTATTTTCAGACTTATCCAAGTAAGAAAACACGGAATAAACCACGAAAATGAAGATCAAACCAAGGAAGCACTTACGCGTAGTTTTAGGGTTTTACTACGCGTAGAAATGCTTGAAATTGTGATTCTGTCCAAAAGTGTTTCTAAACCAGTTTTTGTGTGATAAAATAGCTTCAATAACACCAAAATACACAAAAGTGTGAAACTTGATGAACCAAAGCCTCTAAAACAGTTACGAGTAGGATAGAACCCTCGTTCAAAAACTCGATCAAAAACAACTATCCACGCATAAAGTTTGAAACTTTTTGCCAAAAACAAGTATTTTAACACCTTAAAACGTTGAAAGTACAAGAATCTTGGATTAAAAAGTGTAAAAAACAAGTTTTTAAGCGAACCAAAGTATCAAATGTGCGTTTTAGGCATAGGACCGAAACCCACTTCAAAAACAAACACGATTCACCCAACTAGTAGGCGATTGATACCACTGTTAGGTCACTAGTTTTACAAACACAAGCTTATAAGAAAGAGATGAGGCGATTGAACAAGTAAACAAACACAAACACACGTTAGACTAAGATGGTTATGCGTAGAGTGTAGGTGAAAGAAAAACTTGAACAACCAACCTTCAAATGAAGGTTTACAAGAGTATTTATAGGAGGAAAGCTAGGGCAACACTCCTAGTTTCCATCCTTTCCTTAATGGACTAAGGCCTAGGCTCATGGGCCTTCTACACAAGCCTAAGGCTAATTACAAACATAAAGACCATAATAAAGCTAACTATTACATATTAATTACTAACACTTGATTATGGTTTAGGAGTGATTCCAACATACGGGCTGTGGATCAGGCATACAGTGGGTAAAGACTCGTCCGTCCTCCACGGTGTTACTTAACTAGTTACTTATTAACATAACATGACTACGACTACGAGCTTTCTAACGAATAAAAATACTTGAGGTGACCGACACTTTAACCAATGGATTTTCTAAATCCTAACATCATCCTTGAAGGTCCATTTCAGATGCCTCTTATCACTGTACCCAGAGATCCGAATGCTAATCCACCAAGAGATGATATCACCATCGTTGTCGGTCTTAATGAACTTACTACTGACCAACTTCTACACTTGGAAGCCGATGAACTTGCAACGCAATATATCCTTCTGGGATTACCCAATCCGATACTTCGTAGTGTTGATGCTCAGAAGACTGCTAAAGCAATGTGGGAGCACATTTATCTTTTAATGGAAGGCACAGAACTTAATCAAGAAGACATGGAATCTAAAATCTACTTAGCATATGAACACTTCATGATTGAACCAGGGGAGACATTAGAGTCATATCATCATCGATTCTCAGACATCATCAATGACTTGGAAAAACATAACATCATTATGCCAAGAATTGAAGTCAACACTAAGTTCCTTAGTAGTCTTGGTCCTGATTGGGAAAAGTATGTTATTTTCATCCGTCAAGCGAAGAATCTTCATCATGCTACATACGGATTGTTGTACGACTACTTGAAACCTCACCAAAATGAAGTTGACAAAGAAAGGATCATCCGTGGAGTCCATGCTTCGCCTTCACTCCCGAATAATCAAACACTTGCTTTGTGGGCTCAAGCTTGTTATCCTCAATTCCTGACCTTAAAAACTGTCTTCACCAATCCTCCTCAACCAACTGCTCAGATCACACCATATGATCCCTCACAAGAAACTCAACTGGTTCCATACAACAACAACAATGATCAAGCACTTTACAGTGAAGCTAATGAGGATGCAGAAGCTTTCGATGCATTGCAACAAGGGTTTGTCATGATTGCTAGAGCCTTCGACCGATATTCCAAAAAATCCAACAATCGCATTTGTACCTCATCAAACATAAGGAATCAGGTTGTTGTTAACAATGGACGTGTTGAAGTTCAGAATCGTGGTAATGTTCGTCAGATGGGTAGTGGTCAAGGGTTTGATGCTATTGGGAGGAATAACATGGGTGCTCCACAACAACGGGCTCAAGTGGTTGCTCAGGGAAATGCTCAGACTGGGATTAATGGTCTTCGTTGTTATAACTGTAATGAGAAGGGTCATCTGGCTAATGCATGTCCAAAGCCGAGGACAAGAGGCAGCGCTTATCACAAAGAGGCTTTACTCTTGGCTCTCAAGGATGAAGCTGGTGGAACTCTTACCAACAAGGAACAGAGCTTCATGGCAAATGCAGATTCTGATGATGACATGGAGGACTTGCAGGATAATGCAGCAGTGATGTTAATGGCAAACCTGCACGAACTCCATATGAGTGACACAGGCCCAGTGTATGACACTGGCGGCTTGTCTCAGGTACCGGATCAAACTATATTCATTTCTGACATGATAACTCCGCCAACATCTGCATCCGACGAGGATCAGAGTGTTCAACATGAGCGGTCTACATCTCATTCCGATGATAATCAAATAGACCCTGTAGTTATATTTGACGATCAAGATGACCTTATGGTTAATATTGATAATCAAGTTGACTCAGTGGTTATATTTGAGGATCTAAATAATGATCATGTTGAGACTCACGTTGAACAAGCTGAACCTGTGTCTAATCCAGATCTTGAGCTCATGACAAATTTAATTCAGACCCAAAAATACCGAATGGAAAAGTGCCAAGACATCAATAAGAAATTACACGAGAAAATTGCACTGTTGACTAAGGATAATGAATGCTTAAAGTTCCAACTCAAAATTTTTCAAACAAAAGAGACACATGAAAAAGGTTTTGAAGTCGCATTTGCTAAATCATACAAAAATGAAAAATCTTTGGAAAAACATATATGTGATCTAGTTGCATCCAAGAATTCTTTGTTGTCTCAGATAGAACAACTGAAATACGATCATAAACAACAACTTAACGCTCTTATTTCGGAAACTCAAAAAACCAAATCTGAGTTGTTAACTTGTCAAAAACAGTTTTGTGAATACAAGAAGCATTCAAGGAAACAAATAGATGACTATCTTGAAGAAATTGTCGACTTACAAAACAAAATCAAAGAGTTTCAAAATGTTGTTTACAAACATGGTGAGGCAATCACAACTATTCAAAAGTTTACTTTTAAACCAAATCCAAATAGATATGGACCGAATCTTGCTGATTACAAACCAAAGTTTTCACATAGAGCTTTCAAACCAAATCCTCAAGTTTACAGTGCAGAACACAAAATTGATGATTCCATTATGAGTGTTGTTGAATATAATCGTCTGGAGGAATTAGATGCAGAAGACGAGAGTCGGTCAAAATTAGAAAATGTTGTCTATAACAAACCATTTAACTATTTAAAAGCCATAAATTTCGTCGCATAACAGGATAATTCTAACACACCTTGGGTTATCATGCCTATTTCTGAGTCTTCTAATGTTGGTCCCCAACCCAATACTGCACAAATTAATGGTCCTTTACCTTCACTCAGTGAAGTAAAAACATTACCCGAACGTTGTCAAATTCTTAAATATTTTGAAACTTTCATATCGGACATCAAACTTTTGGAACGTGAAATTGAAATCAATTCTGAAATAAAAGTTGAACATTTTCAATCGCCTCATGGGCGAGAACAAATAGATATTTTTCAGAAAAGAATTTTACCTCATGTCCGGAATTTGAAAATGTGTGCAATATATTGGGAAAGGGATTTTCACAAGGAGCTTAGACTTATGAAAACAGAAACATCGATTTCAAATACTAAACGTAAAAAGAAAATGTTAAGAAAAGATGTTGATCGACTCTTGGAAGATGTTATCTGTGTTGATACCATAAATGTTGAGTTACTACATACTGTTGCATAGGCATTTGATTATATCGCTGTTGATTCTGTTGAAAAAGTTGTTAATACCGATAATGTGTCACAAATCAAGTTTTTAAAAGTTGAAAATGAGCATTTGTTAAACGAGCTTTCAAATGCAAAACGTCGTATTCAATGGTGTCAAAAATATTGTCAAAATCGAGAACTCGCTTTGCAAAACAAAATCAACCAGTTGCATACCAAAACTCTTAATCCAAAACTTGAGCAACTGGATGATGAAAACGTGTCTTTAAAGTGTCAAATTTCAAAATATGAACAAGAAATTTCAAAAGTTAAAACGGAATATGGTGTCATATTTGATTTACTCAAAAAGACACGTTCTCAAGCGTCAAAAGATGTTGATGATCATCTTGCATATACCAAAGATGTTTTATGACAAAATGGAAACACTCGTTCTGAAAATCTAGATTTGTTACACACTATCCATGATCTAAAAGCAGAGTTGGTGAAACTTAAGCAAGATAGGAATAGTAACACAAACATAATTGCACCATGAAATCTTAGACTGCCTAATGACACATCACAAGAAACTAATGTGCTTCCCTCTAGTGAAACAGGAATAGTTGCCTATTTCCCAACGCTAGAACTTCACAGCTTAAGAGCACCACAAGGAAGAATAGGAAGTTGCGACATAAGAAAAGAACAATAAAGACCTCTGAAGTAGAAGAACACCTTAGGACTTTGAATAAAACTCATGTTACTCCCACTTTAGATATTGTGTCTGACAAATGTAATGGAAAAAGTGATGTAACGAATGCTGAACCTTTAAGTACTTTAAATGTTATGTTTGAAGCTTCTTGTGTTGGTTGTCGTAAAAGCATGTTTTCTGGTTGTCATTATAAATGTGTTGCTAATGTTATCTTATCTCGTAAGTGGAATAATCGAAAACGGAATACCTCTAGGCCCACTAATGCTTCTAAGTCTGTGCTAGGTAAACCACCCTCTAGTGTTCCGGATACGATCATTGATGTACCCATAGAACCCCCTACACCTCCTAGAAAGAACTTATCACCTAGTGCATTTACTAAGACCAAAGCTAAGACTAGTTGGAGATGGCAGAAATGGTTACATAATACACTTGGCTTTAAATGGATACCTAAAATCATAAACATGTGTGTTTCTACTATAACTGCATTGGAACCCTCTATCTCTTCGGGTTCCACATCTACTTCTATTCCATCTGTGTCGTCTGTGTGTAATGCAGGTGATACAGATCATCCTCTGGATTGTTGATAGCTGATGTTCCGGACATATGACAGGCAATCTCAAACTGTTATCAAACTTTGTTTCAAAGTTCATTGGCACTGTCAGGTTCGGGAATGATCACTTCGCAGCTATCATGGGCTACGGAGATTACATCAATGGTAACATCGAAATTAGCAGGGTTTATTATGTGGAAGGTCTCGGTCACAATCTCTTCTCAGTTGGTCAATTTTGTGATGGAGATTTGGAATTTGCTTTTCGGGAGAAAACTTGTTTCATTCGTGATCTACAAGGAAACGATCTTATGTCTGTAACCCGCACATCAAGTATTTACATAATTTCTATGCAAGACATGATTGCTTCATCTCCCATATGTCTACTTTCAAAGGAAACATCTATAAAATCTTGGTTATGGCACCGTCGACTTTCACACTTAAACTTTAAAACCATAACTAATCTTGCACGTTACAAACTTGTTGAAGGTATCCCAAGATTTCGGTATTCTAAAGATCACCTATGCTCAGCTTGTGAACATGGGAAAATCACTCGTGCTCACTTTCCTTCAAAGGTGGAACATAGCTTACAGCATGTGCTTCATCTTCTTCACATGGATTTGTGTGGTCCAATGCGTGTGCAGACGATTAACGGCAAACGCTACATCTTGGTAATTGTGGATGACTACTCAAGATGGACTTGGGTTTATTTTCTTCGAACTAAAGATCAAGATTCACAGATGATCATCACCTTTCTCACAAAAATTCAAGTTCAGCTCCGGAACACAGTCAGACAAATCAGAAAAGACAAAGGAACTGAATTTTGTGAATCAAGCTCTTCGTGAATATTATGAGAAAGTGGGAATTGAGCATCAAACATCCATTGCATGGACACCAGAACAAAATGGAGTGGTTGAAAGACGTAACCGTACGTTAGTGGAAGCTATAAGAACGATGTTGATTAATGCAAAACTTCCAGATTACTTGTGGGCTGAATCCGTATCTACTGCATGCTACACTCAAAATCGTTCAATGATTACTAAACGCCACAACAAAACACCTTATGAGCTTATCCACAACCGAAAACCGAATCTCAAACACTTTCATGTATTTGGATCCATTTGTGACCCAAATAATGATCATGACGACTTTGGTAAGCTCAAATCGAAAGCTGACATAGGAGTCTTTGTAGGATACTGTGAAAATTCTAAAGGATACCGGATCTGGAATCGTCGTACAAAGGAGATTATGGAAACGATTCATGCAAATTTCGATGAGCTTACAGAGATGGCTTCTGAGCATAACAGCTTGGAACCCGTACATAACCATCTAAACTTCCCCTAACCCCATCATCAGCTGAACCAAGCTTATAGCTTACTCATCAACAAATGGAACAACTATTTGCTCCTATGTTTAGTGATGATATTGATCAACGTCCTTCAGACGTATCAAATGTTTCCGCTGCTCAACCTGATCATAATCCAATAGATGATACACCTGAAACAACAACTGTTGGGGAAGCACCTCCAACTGATTCTACAACAACAACCGAACAAACCGCATCCAATGACGCTGAACCAGCTGATGATCTTCTGAACCATGAAGTACCCCAACCTGCAGATTATGATCTAAATGCGTTCTTCAACCCTTTTGCAAATGAAACTGCCACTTCTGATGTTGCGGAATCATCTACAAGTCATTTGAATCCTCCTAATCTGAAAAATGTATATCAACATCAACCCTCCACACATCGTTGGACTAAAGACCATCCTCTTGTGAACATTATTGGAAACCCGAATCAACCAGTCGTAACTAGACAATGCCTTCAGACCGACGGTGAACATTGCATTTATGCACTCACCGTCTGCCAAGCTAAACCCAAAAATATTAAGGAAGCAATGACATATGACAACTGGATCGAATCCATGCAAGAAGAACTCAATCAGTTTAAACGTCTAGAAGTATGGGAATTGGTTGAAAAACCAACAGGGGTCTATGTTATTGGTTTGAAATGGATTTGGAAAAATAAGTTGGATGCTGAACGTACAGTTATCAAAAATAAGTCACGTCTGGTGGCTAAGGGGTATAGGCAAGAAGAAGGGATTGACTACGAGGAATCATTCGCACTAGTTGCTAGACTTGAGGCTGTCCAGATTTTTCTGGCATTCGCGGCTCACAACGCTTGGCACCCTTCACTAATGCCTTCGTCTTGACACCTATAGCATTCTTCACTAATTCTCTTGACACGAACGATAAGCACCTTTCACTAATGCTTTCGTCTTGACACTTTCGGCATCCTTCACTAATGCCTTTAACCCAACATCTATGGAGAAAGGAAGAACTTATCACCAAGAGAACCTTCATTGTCTTGATAATGACGAAGCATGACAACTCATGGACTTGAGCTTGCACGTCTTCAAAAAGTGGTGATCTTTCCTTTAAGAGGAACCTAGAAGATCACACAAAAACAAAAGACAAACTACACAGATCACTTGGATCTGAGGTTAAAGGGTTAGAATACTTGAGGAAAGTATGTGTGTAAAGTGATGAATAGAAAGGAAGAAATGGTTCTCTATTTATAGAGAAAATTCTCTACTGTTTCCCCGGATCCCACGGATCCCTTCCACTTGGGATCCGGCTAGCACAAAGTCAGGGATCCGTGGAACGCTCCTCTTTGCCCATGGGTATTTTTGGTTATGGGTGATGGGTCATGGGTTATGGGTTGATCCATGGTTTTCTTTCTAGATACAATGTATCTTAAGGATACAATGAACTTGGTTAAGTGGTATAAATAAAACCATGGGTTATGGGTCAAAACCATTTGCTAGTTTTTACCTATTTAGTATATACTTGTTTTTACCTATTTTAGTATATACTTGTTTTTACCCATTTTAGTGTATACTTAGTTAAGTATATGTTATCCCAATATGTAAACACTAGTTGTTATACATATGTATATCTAAAGCATAAAATCACTTATACTAGTTTTAGTGTTTTATGTGAAAGCGTAAGTATGTTAGAAACCTATTAGTTCAAACCATTTACGTATTTTATTTGTTTCGTTAAAATGATCTTACTTTTGTTATCGACAAAACATTAGAAGATCGTAAAATATAAATAAACGTTTTTACGGCTTATTTGTATTAACAATCTCCCCCTTTTTGTTGATGACAAAACATAAGATTATTTTAAGGAAAAGCTAAAATTCGTAAGAGTTTGAATTTGTAGTTTTTACTTTCTTCTCCCCCTTTTTGTCGAAACAAAAAGAGCTAAAAGAAACTAACACAATTTTTACAAGAAAGTTATGCAAAAATGTAAAGAGAATAAGTGACGGGAATGGTACTCGTCTTAACTCCCCCTTGACGAATCCATCCCTTTGAAAGGGCGTCAAGCACATGACGTAAAATAAACTAATTGTGTTTGCAATTAAGTTTGCAAATGGTTCGTCTAAGTGACGAAAAGCGTGCTCCCCCTTGAAGATTGCAAAGTTGCAATGGGGTATCATGAAGTATAATCCAAGAACGGATTAAAGTTGCAAATGATTTTCAAATATCGTTTGACACAAAGCTCCCCCTAGCTTTATGGTGTCAAAATCTTCATGTGTTATTTTGAAAATCTACAAAGTAAAGGTTAGAAAACAAGAGTATAGTGCATAATTTCCTGCAAATAAAACTCAAGTTAGTAGAAATTTATGCTTCTGATCCATGGATCCCACGGTTCCCTTCTTGAAGGGATCCGTCTAGGCATTATGGAGGGATCCGGCTGTCTGTTGACAGTTTCTTCAGCAATGAGAGTGTTTCAATCAATGCAAGTGTGGAGACAATATATGTGGAGATAACCAACCAAATCTCTAAAAACTAAGAGAATGAACTAGCTAAACAAGTGCTACTAATGCTAATGGGCTACCCCAAACTTTAGATTCAACTAAAACTTAATGATGATCAAGGGTGAGATGAGTTTTCCTCAGCATTTTGAGCTTGTAGTTCATGTATCAATTTATCTAGTTCATGTTTCATTCTTTCACCATGTTTACAATGATAGCAATCCTTGTCATGGTTTTGAGTTTCTTGAAGTAAAAGTTCAAGTGAAGTGGGTTGAGGATCTTCAAATGATTGTGAGGTGGTTCTAGGCACTAATGATGTTGGTTGTATGTTTGGTATAGTAGGATTAGGTGATGAAATCCTAGTGGGAACACTCTTCTTGGAAATTAGTTTGATTGGTTTCCTTGGTGTGGGAGAGATCCTACCATTTGTGGACTTAACCAAAGATGATTCGGTTGAGGAAACTTCATGTGTGATTCTAGCAATTTTCTTGGGTGGTCTTTGAGTGGATGAGTTAGCACTAGGAGCCTTAGTCATAGTGATGATGGTACAAGTAAGAACTTCTTTAGTTGCTGATTTTAGGGATGTGATTGAGAGTGATGATTTAATACTAAGGTTGTTTGGTTTATAAAGAATGATTTGAATGAGGAAATTAAATTATTAACCACTTAGAGGAATAGGCATGCTCTTGGGGTTTTGATCAGCTCTAGGAGGATAATTAATGAATTCTAAAAGTGGTTTAGAAAACCAAGAGGTGATTTGAATTCGAATATTGAATTTGACTTATGATTTCTGCATCTACGGATCCCGCGGATCCCTCTCAGCAGGGATCCGCCTGGTTAAAGACCAGGGATCCGCCTATCAGACAGGGTTTTGACTTAATTTTAAAGACTCTAGCTGTTGGATATATTAAGTTCTTAACCATAAGTAATGGTGTTTAGTGTTTGATGACTAAGGTGTTCTATGGCTTATAAAGGAAAGATCTTGGCAATTGCATTTAAGATTTAATCCAACAATGTTCTTCGAAATGTGATGATTAACATGCAAAAAGTTTATGTTCAGAGTTTCACTAATCTAGGGACTCATTTAAGATGAGATGGAGTGTTTGAGTTAGGAAGATGAGTTGAAATGATTGTTCAAGCAATGATTTTCATAAACTGTCACCCGGATCCCACGGTTCCCTCCTTGGAGGGATCCGGCTAGGCTAATCCTAGGGATCCGGCTCTCGGTAGTTATGACAGGTTTGAAATGAGGTTTCTAGGAGCTAAAGCCTATCTTATTTTGAATATTTCAGTTCTCCTAAGTGTTTGAGATGAAAGGATACTTGAATGATCAAAGGTAATAAGTGTTATAGCAAATGATTGCTTCTTATGGAAGGAGGATGGGACAAGATGACTACCAATGGATGTCCAAGGATAACACTAAGAGTTATATAGGTGTCAAGTCATAATAAATGATCCTAGTGATCAGATTTAAGCTTGAGGTGATATTTGGATAAATTCTTAAAAATCATGAGAATTGAAAAACTAATCTTTATCTTTCTTTGCGATAGAAATGACTAGAGGCAATTTTAAAAAAAATGTTAAATTTGTCCTCTTTAAGTGTTTTGATAGATGAGAAATAGTTTGTGAGTAGTTGAAGCGGAAATATGGTGAGTTTTGATGTGTTGATAAATCAAGAGGCATTTTGACTAAGATTTTAAGTAAGCCTTTAGTGAGTCTAAGCCTTTCTCATCCTTGAAATAGTTCTAGTTGGATTCTAAAAACATATGCTTAGCTAATGTGAAGTTTATCTAGAAAGCAGTCTTGATGTAAGGAAAGCTGTATTGCTGATCTGATGACACGGATCCCACGGTTCCCTCAAGGGAGGGATCCGGTTAGGCTAATCCTAGGGATCCGGCATCTGCAGATCAGAACCTACACAGAAATGATGTGAAGA
Source organism: Chrysanthemum seticuspe (assembly GCA_019973895.1). NCBI lineage: Eukaryota > Viridiplantae > Streptophyta > Magnoliopsida > Asterales > Asteraceae > Chrysanthemum > Chrysanthemum seticuspe. Next base: position 152,433,607 of record BPTQ01000007.1, read on the forward strand.
TTTTGCACTCTATTAAATCTATAAAACAAGCAATAGGAACAAGTAAGTCATCATAAAACACCACTTATAAGATAAAGTAACAATCTCCGAAATACCATAAACAAAAAATGCTAAAGAGAAATCATTCAAACATAAAATAAATGAAACTAAGCACATTCCTATTGTCTCTTTCATCAATTCTTCCTTTTTCTTTTTGACGGCTTAGTGAGGTTGTAAGCGAGGTTTTGAATCATGCCTCTTATTTGTTTAAATTCCGCGGTCTCGTTTGGAATGGTTGGAAGTTGTTCGTGGTATTCAAGGATTTCCAATTTGATGTTGGATAGGGGGTCGATGTCTTCCTCATATTCTTCTTCTTTTTCTCCGGCCGAGGAGTCCGAGAGAGCTTCGGGTTTCTCTCCATTGACCATGAACCGTTTAGAGGGTTGTTTGGTAAGAGGTACCATGATGTGATCGGAAAGGTAATGATCATCGTTGATAGGGGATGGTTGCAATGCACTAACATACTTACAAAGTTGTGTTAGGAGCATACCATATGGGAGTACCGTGTTGGAAGCTTTGAATACCCCAGCCATTCTCCTTACCATGTAATAGGCAAGATTAAATGGCCTTTGGTGGGTAAGACAATAGATCATTTGCACAAGACATGCGTTTGGATGATCTTTGTTTCCAACTAGGCTAATGATGTTTTCCCTAAGGATTTCTTCCCATTTTCTAAACATGGGATGCATTTCAAAAAGTTCCATTTTAAAGGGATCACGGTGAATGAGCTTTTTGTTACGATCGTAACGGGATTGGTCGGTCCTAATTTTAAAGATAGTATCACAAATGGTTTCGGGATCGTCGAGAGGAGTGTTATAGAGAGGCTTAGGATCAAGTGCATGGTTTTGAGAGTTAATTGCCCAATCTTGAGAGTACATACAAATTCCCTCACAAGGAATGCGAAGAATTTGAGCAAAGGTGTTGAGAGGAAAAATAAATTTTTGTTTGTTGATGATGAAGGCGATTGAGATGCTATTGTCGGTGTTTCTAATGATCCTAAAGCTTTTGTAAAATTCAAAGATGAAGACCGGACAAATTTGTTCATCTATGTCAAGGAGAAAATCAAAATTGATTGTCGAGAAAACTTGACGAATGTCGGTATCTTCAAGGAAACATTCCTTGACTACACGACCTTCGTGGATAAGTCGTTTTACAAGGCTTTTGAATATTTTACGGTCGGTTTTGGTCAATCCCCTTTTACGATAGTAGTGAGTAAGGTAATGGACGGTGTCATGGTGATCTTGTTGAGTGGCTTTGGGCATGGTTGGTCCTAAAAATACAAATTTTGAATTAAGATAAATTAGTTGGAATGGGTTTATGGTTTTGATTTGTATTAACAATGTTGTGAACACAAAGTGATTTTGTTAAAATCCCCCTTTTTATGATTAGTTAAAAAAAACCTAATTAAGTTAATTGATTAGATATTAAGAAACCATAAACCCTAGGATGAGGATGATGAAAGTTATAACAAGTTAATGTAATTACTTACAATGGTGTTCAAGGAGGGGATATTTGAAAGTATGGAAGCCAATGAGGATGAATTCTGTAGCTTGGTCATTTTTGTGTTGTGAGAATAGAGGGAAAAACAATCAGTGGTGAATTTTTGAAAGCGTATAGCTGAGTTCTGTTCCACGGTTCCCCCGGATCCTTTATGTTTGGGATCCGGTTAGTACAACTAGGCGGATCCGGCTACTGTGGACAGAAAAAGGGGTTGTTTGGCATTATTTTTGTAGTAGGCTTATAAATAAGCTTACTAAAAGATAGTTCGGAGGTATTAGATGAAGATTGTTTTTTTTTTTTGATGACGGCTTTTGATGAATCAAATATCGAAGGTTCATATGTGATGACGGCGTTAGTTTGACGAATCAAAAGGAGTATTATTCCCGATGATGAAAAAGACGGAAAAGTGACGAAAGAGACTTCTAATGATGTTAGAGATAAATAAACAAAGAGAGCTTATGAAAATAAATTGAACTCATGTAACCTATCTAATGAAAAGTAAAACATACCTCTATGCTTCTTGGTTTGACATAATACCAAAGATACTTCATGAACTTTTAAAGTAATCCTTTGTACTTGGTGTGCGTGAGTTGTGATTACTTTTTAGATCCTTCCTTGAATGTTGACTTCATTATTCATGAATGAAGATTTTGGAGAGATTCCAGCATGAAGATTTCTTAGGAACAAAAGTTGTTAGAGTCATCTATCAATGTCCAACAAGATGATTTAAAAGAAAATATGACCTTAAAAAAAATCCTTCTTTGTAGTTTTCAAACATACACGGATCGTATCAAGTCTTTAAAGTACAATATACTTTAAGAAACTTGGTAACGAAGCTCTGATACCAATTGTGGAAAACTAGAAGGGGGGGTTGAATAGTTTTACCAATTTAAAACTTCCTTTTAAATATTTAGATCGACTTATGTCAATCCATTTGGTTGTTTATGTTGGACGTTGATAGATAGATATATAAACGTGTAATGAAAGATAAAGAGTAAGAAGCACATCACCATGACACAAGTTATTTATAGTGGTTCGGCTACAAGGACACCTTCCTTGCCCTACTCCACTCCCCGAGTCACCTACTCGAGAGTTCGTAAACACTACACCAACTCCTTATGGCGGAGAAGCCTTCACAACGTCGCTTAACCTTTTTCCGGTACAAAGCTAAATACCGAGTTCCTTCACACCAAGGCGAACCACACCTAACACAACGTCGCCTACCCTTTATACGGTGCTAGGCTAACCACCGAGTTCTTTCACACCTTAGGAGAACTAATCCTATCACAACGTCGCCTACCCTTTATTAGGTACTAGGCTAAGTACCTAGTTCCATTACTATGGAGGAACTACTACCCTTCATGACACAAAACCTAATCTCGAGGAGATCTACTCCTTTTTACAACACCATCAAGGATATCACCATCCTTGTAAATAAACAAATACTTATATGTATAACGATGCACCTCATCGATTATACGACCTAGGCATTTCTTCAAAAATTCTACTTGATTTGATTCTTTGGCATCCTTCACTAATGCCTTTGACACAACGCTTGGCACCCTTCACTAATGCCTTCGTCTTGACACCTATAGCATTCTTCACTAATTCTCTTGACACGAACGATAAGCACCATTCACTAATGCTTTCGTCTTGAAACTTTCGGCATCCTTCACTAATGCCTTTAACCCAACATCTATGGAGAAAGGAAGAACTTATCACCAAGAGAACCTTCATTGTCTTGATGATGACGAAGCATGACAACTCATGGACTTAATCTTGCACGTCTTCAAGAAGTGGTGATCTTTCCTTTAAGAGGAACCTAGAAGATCACACAAAAACAAAAGACAAACTACATAGATCACTTGGATATGAGGTTAGAGGGTTAGAATACTTGGGGAAAGTATGTGTGTAAAGTGATGAATAGAAAGGAAGAAATGGCTCTCTATTTATATAGAAAATTCTCTACTGTTTCCCCGGATCCCACGGATCCCTTCCACTTGGGATCTGGCTAGCACAAAGCCAGGGATCCGTGGAACGCTCCTCTTTGCCCATGGGTATTTTTGGTTATGGGTCATGGGTCATGGGTTATGGGTTGATCCATGGTTTTCTTTCTAGATACAATGTATCTTAAGGATACAATGAACTTGGTTAAGTGGTATAAATAAAACCATGGGTTATGGGTCAAAACCATTTGCTAGTTTTTACCTATTTAGTATATACTTGTTTTTACCCATTTTAGTATATACTTGTTTTTACCCATTTTAGTGTATACTTAGTTAAGTATATGTTATCCGAATATGTAAACACTAGTTGTTATACATATGTATATCTAAAGCATAAAATCACTTATACTAGTTTTAGTGTTTTATGTGAAAGCGTAAGTATGTTAGAAAACTATTAGTTCAAACCATTTACGTATTTTATTTGTTTCGTTAAAATGATCTTACTTTTGTTATCGACAAAACATTAGAAGATCGTAAAATATAAATAAACGTTTTTACGGCTTATTTGTATTAAGAGACTCATCAACAAAGAAGCAAGGTGTAGTTTTAACTGACTGTCTACTCACTGATGATATTAAAAGCCTTCAGTCGTATTCACGATATCAAAAAGCAGTGACCTTAGGCAAAGTCGGCTTCATAGATGAAAAGTCTTCAGCCATACCAGTTAAGAAGACCAAGAGAGGCAGTATTGGAAGTATAGCAAGCACTGTAAGTGCCCTTAAGTATCCAAAGAGAAATCCTTCCCGAAAAAGAAAAGTTCCAACAAAGGGTGCCACCCCTAATCCTCAATCGGCACCTAAACTAAAGGACGAAGACTCCGAGGATACTGAGACGGACGAGGAGGTTCACTATTCGAAGTCTGTTACAGATGATACAACAACAGTTGAAAAACCATCTAGTCCCAAAACTAACAAGGGTAAAACTCCAAAGGAAGAGCAGGAAGAAGAAGAGAGTTCAGATGAAGAACCAAAGAATGAGGACAAAGAATACCGCAAAACACTGAAGAATCTCAGGCAACAACATGTTGCTAAGGAACTTAATCTTCAACAAACTCGTGGCCCTGGAGGTTCCAGTGGTGGTGCACTTACCATAACAGTTCGTGATGCGGTTAATCAACCCAATAAGCAAATTGGTGCCACCGCTAAAGAATCCATCGAGCAGCAGTAGCAATCTTATGAGGTTCCGTTTACCTTTGAGGACGAAGAAGTACAGGAACAGGATGAGAGGATCACAGACAAAGATATTGAGGAAGCTGCTAAATAAAAAGCTGAAGAGGAAGCTCGAGCTAAAGCAAAAGAAGAGGCCAGGGTAAAGGCAGAAGTCAAGGCTAAAGCAGATGAAGACGAAAAGATTCGAAAAGAAACTGACAGTTACATTCTAGATAATCTTGAACACAACCCTGAATGGACTTCTAAGCCACCAAAAGACCCAGAGCCTTCTCATGACTCATCATCTTCAGACTCATCATCTCATTCATCTCCACCACCATCCAAAGATGCTACCACCAGATCTGCATCCAAATCGGTCAAGAAACCTACCAACACTTGGGCATCACGGGCGAAGACAAAAATTGTGAAATCTGTCAGTCAAGCAAGGAAAAGAAATGTGGTCAACAAGAAATTCAATCACCTGGCCGACAGACTAAACTTACTTCAAGACGTGATGAACAAGTTTTTGGATGAAAGGGAACAGATTCAACAGTTTCTCAATAGAGATATCCAAGGGGAAATGGACAAGACGATCAGAGAATATACTCACAAGTTTCTTCTTGACACCGTCCCTGGAGTGACAAGAGAGATGTTCGCCAGACAACTCTATCCTAATCTCATGGCATTGGTCAAGCATACATTGTCAACTACTCCTGTGGCTATGCAAATCAATCCAGTCACACCTCCGGTTGTCTCCGATGCTGAATTGATATCGAAGCTGGTATTGCAAATGTCTCCAAGATCTGCAACGTTCAATTCTGACGAAGCTAAACTTTTTGAGGCATTATTGGAATATCAACTCAAAACATCGTGCAAAGAGTCAGCTGAAAGGGCTAAACGACCAAGAGATGTTGACGATGCTGACAAGGATTCCGAGCCTAAACGTCCAAAGAAAACTGGCGAATCCTCTTCTATGCCTCCACCACCCAAAGGACCACCACCACAAGAAGATCTTCACAACGTCCTCCTACTAGAGACAAACCTCAGGACTCTGAGTCTCCACCACCAACGGAGAAAACCGGTGATCAGTTTGAATACACTAGTGGTGATGACCAAGAGATTCCTGAGCCCCAACAACAACCTCCTTCTTCTACATCAACTAAGCAACCAGCATCATCCTCGAAGCCAAAGAAGAATAAGTCTACCTCAGTTGTGTCATGGCTAGATGAAGATGAAACTAAAGAATATGAATGGTTTTCAAAGCTTGTTGATGCAACCCCTCAATTACCAGAAGGCCAAGAACGGGTAGATGGTCGAACTATGGAGCATGTCAAGATCATCCAAGAACAGTTTAAAGTGAAGAAGATGACGAAAGCATAGTTAAAGCGAATCAAGAACGAGGCTTTTCAACTACTTAAGGACAGCTCTGATAGTGCCATTGAAGTCGAATATCATCTCGACAACATAACACGAGCCATGTCCAACAATATTCATTGGCTCAACCCTGAATCCAACATAGACTTCACCAGACCTGACAAGGCTCCATACTACACCGACTGGACTAAGCCACTACCCACCATTGGTCGACCTGATCAACCAAGGATTCCCTACCGGTATTTCTTCAACAATGATCTGGAATTTCTTCAACACGGTAGCGATGTTAGCAAGAAATACGCTACCTCACTCACCTTCCCAATCCCGGCAGCAATCTTCTCAAACAATGTGGCCATCGAGGAAGAATCCACACGAATGTTTGTTGACAATGTGGAAAAGTATGACCTCGATGCACTTTATGGAATTCATCACTGGCCTGAACGAAGAAGAATATACTACAGAAGCTGCCAGGTACTCAAATCGAAGAAGGAGGTATACAGTGACCAACGGATCGTTACCATAATGCATGTTAGCCTGTCTACCAAGTGGGACTACTCATTCCTGAAGAAAATCGTAGTCAAACACCAAGACGAACAGGAATATTACTTTTCTAAAGCGGATATTCCGAGATTGTCACTCAATGACATTGAAGATATGTATCTTGCCAAGGTACAAGGATGAATGCGACACTTCTCCACGAACATCCAGCTCCAGTACATCAAGTCATTTCTAATATTAATTAGAAGCATCGTTATTTAGGAACGTGTTGAAGACCTTCAACTTGCGGTGGAATTATACCAAAAACGTGTTAATCTCACCAAACCACAGCTAGACCTTCCCGATATCAACCACCTGGATCAGTACACCATTCTCACGAAACCAAAGTTTGGCGTAGTCTACCGCAGTGAACTTCACCATACTGTTTTATGGCATGTAATGAGCTTCACAAGTTTTGTGATCATACTTTGAAGAAGGTTCGGGATGGGATGGCATATAGGTTAAAGGAGATTCATGAAGGCATAGGGTCGAAAAAGAGGCGGAATTCGAGGGAAAAGAGGGATGCGAAGAAAATCATCACAAGGATTGATGAAAGGTTGTTTTGTCGTGATTAGATAAGGACATTGGAGAGCTTCGTGGGTGGACGTCCGAGTATTTCTCTAACAGGCTATCAACGTCCAGAAAGAATTCCTGGTGTTATTGACGGACTTCTTGGTACTCCTTGATATGTTTCTTTCATTAATACTTGGATGTGTTGATATACATTTGAATATGGCTTGTGCACACATAACAGTGTACAACCCGTACTTGTAATGAAAGGACCCTGTGGTACGCATCAGTGCCACAATCCTATAAAAGGAGCGAAAGCTTCTTACTTTTGAGTAAAATTTATCAAAACTTTCATTTTTCAAAGGTTTGCTCAAAAGAACAAGTACTTCCCCTTATGTTTTTCAAAACCTCAAAAGTTAGTATTACTTGTTGATGGGGAGTACTTGCTTAAAACCTTTGTTTACAAACGATTCTTCGTGGAAATCTTCCCACAAAACTCGAAATGGACATATTCGATATCAAAATTTCGTCAAAAATAACATTTATATGCCATTTTTGAGGGGGAGAAAAATTGCGTGATCCAAATATGTTGTGAAAATTGTGATTTTATCTTTGTGCCAAAGACTTAACCCATGAATTGACGAGATCTGAACTGTCATACATCGAAAAGATTTGTCTTACAAGACTTATCCGAGTAGAATGTACCTTCCGAGAAACTCTTGATAGACATGAACTTTGACGGGTTTGACAACCTTTCGAGGTTTGTCCACACCTTCAAGGTAGTTATTAGAGCTAGTTGTCACCTAAAAGCTGACAACGTAACTCTTTAACTATGCAACGTAACCGTGTCTCGCGGGGAATTGTCTATCTTGAGTCGATCAATTCAAAAGTGCGAGCTCTTCCCTCACCGTGCAGATTTCTGTCAAAATTCTTAAGCACGTGTGGAGGGGGAGTATTTCTGTAAGTGCAAAACTCTCAAGGTGTTATAAAAAATTTTCACTTATAAAACATCTTGAGAAATTTTTGTGAAAATGGTTTTATGGCAACATAGGTTAGTCATGAGTTATAAGGTGACTAAGGTTAGGAATAACCGTCATATGATCCGCCAGAGCCGGAGGGATCTACCCAAGGACACCACCAATAGTTAGAATTTAGAAGTCCTTAGGTATGATTATAAAAAAGAGAAACTGAGAATCCGAGAAAGAAAGAGTTGAAGAATTAAAAAGAAAAGTAAAGAAAAGGGTGAAAAGAAATAGCCCTCCAGATTATTCAACTTAGGGCAGACACCGGGTTCAATTCATATGCTACTGGTTGTCACTAAATGACACCGGTATTGAAGATTAAAGTCGTTATGGACCCAGTGACGCATCCACTAAACCTTCTTAGCCACTCAAGTTTCTCTCAACAGAAGCTTGTTTCATTCTCACAGGAGACCCTACATAAACTGTTGGCGAGATTGCTGGTATTGAAGAAGGAGACCCTCTCCCTAGTCTCCGCTTAGGAAAACCAAAGTGCACTATTGAGTCTAGAGCTACGAGATTTATCAAAAGATCTCTTAGGAACACTCGACATTTCATCTCTTGTCGTTCAACAATTATGACGCAAGTGATACATTCTTGAGTCCTTCACAGATCTTAGCAATTTGTCGAGAACATTTATGAGAGGTTCACATCAGTGATCCTCAGTGATTGAATGAAAACTCCTGCCAGGGACAACATCAAACAGCCCTGACAGCAGGTCACTTCGGTAACTCCTTGTGGGTTACGCTTAGTGTGTCTCAAACGGTCTATAGTCGTGAGGTGATGCTTCGGTATACCTCAACGACTCACCTGAACCATAGATGTAATTCGGTATATTGTGTTAGCCTTTTTGAGGGCATCCGGTTTCAAGAACAGCCTTTGCTAGAATTAGAGATGTGTTTTCACATTATGCTGTTAACACTCTCGAACTTCAAACTTGTAAGTGCTAGAAACCCCTCTAAGGAGATTCTTTTCAAGAATCGAGTCTTGAATATGTGGGTCATTATTTGAACTTGTTCAATGTAATGCCAACTGTCCCTTATGGGATTCGGACGGCTGATTCGCCCGACCAAGGTGAATGGAATCAAGACATTCATCAGAAGAACAATCGTAGTGGTCAACTCTATGAGAAACGACCACAATGATCGATTGGTGTTTATCACTAACCCATTCTTATGTTTTCTTCTTATGGATGCTCCTGGGAGATGATCGTGCAGATTCTCCACATGCTCATAACAACAACAACACATACTGAAGTTCTCTCGAAAGGCAACACAAAAGTCAGAACGATTCTTCCTCAAGCCAAAGAATCTACAAAACTAAGAGAGCTACATAAATCCTGATTTCCAACGTCAAAGAGCGTGTGTGCATGTTGGAGAAGGACGTGGAGACACATGAGCAACGAAGCGGACCTGAAGCAGATTACCACAACATAACATCACCATTTCCACACCAGAACAAAGAACAAAGATATATGAAGACGTCAAAGCTGAAAACTTCAAAGAAAACAAGATCCTCACACTGGGGAGATTTTTTGAATCAAGGCACTTCTTCTCACAAGAAAGAAGAATGTCACAAGACGCCAAAGCATCTATTACATCAGCACCAACAATGTTTCAAATTACTTAAGTCATTAATTACCATCACTTAGGGGGAGATTGTTGGAATCACTCCGAAACTATATTTCAAGTGTTAGTAATCAATATGTATCAAAATTTGATTCTTCTTTTTGTGAGTGTGGTAAATAAACACAATATCAATATATCAAATTAATCGTAAAATCAAACCAACCTTTTAGGAAAAGGGTTAACGTGCCAAATCTTACCCGTGTGATAAAAGTGATACCGGAAAAGTGATTTCCCGATTCGTGTCCCAACGAGGTGTGAAATTGACGGTGTCGTTGAGTTTCGTGAATAGGACTTGAATTGGTTAAATGAATTTTGGAATTTGATTTCGTTATTCTACAAAATAAATAACTGGAATGAAAATTAAGCATGTAAAACAATGTAAACTCTAAATAAACTATCACTAAGCCTAAGAAACAATAAAATGAAGCTAAATTACATCCTAGGGTGCTAAAATAAAAAAATCGCGAAAACCCGAGCTAAACCCGAGCCTCGAAAATGAAAAATATGCAATTTAAGTCATACTAGTGCAAAACTAATTTTCCTATATTTTAAATGATAAAAAAAATGATTTTAGGAAAAAGTCGGGTATTTTTTTGACATTTATTTTATTTTCTACGAATTAAAAACTAGAAATTAGAGATTAAATGGTTAAAAATAACAAAATAATTTGGAAAAATACAAAAAATTCCAGAAAAATACTTAATAATAATCTAAGCCTAGGAAAAATGAAAGTTGTGAAAAAAGCACTTAAGAATAAGTAGAAATAAGCCAATTTGTTGAATTAAGCTTAAAACAATAAAACGTGGATAAAAGAAATAACTGTGCATATGGTAACCAAAATCATAAGGAGCACAGATGGGAAGGTTGTTTGTGGTGTGCTGCGTGGGAACGCTGGGCAGGAGGTCTTGGGTTCGAATCCCACCTCATGCCTTTTTGCTTCTTTTTTTTTTGGATTTCTCTATTTGCAACTTGAAAATGAAGTCAAAGTACTACTTTTTTACAAAAACTGAAATCACAAACCTTAAAAATCAGCTGGTAGCAGACAAGAAACATAAGCAAAAAGAAAAAAAAGATAAGGAGCTGTTTGGGTTTAAGGGTTGCCAAAGAAAAAAACAAGCTACAACAAGCTTTTAAAAAGCTACAAACAATCAAAAAGCAATAAAATAAAAGGGGAGAAACAGTAGGGAAAAGCTAATCTATGGGAAATCCTAAAACTAAAATAAATGGACAAATAAGCAATGTATAAATTAAACAAACTTCTAATAAGAACTAAAGTAGCTAAAAACCACTTAACCTAAACCATGTCAACCTGTGGGATGCTAAAAATCCTGAATAAGCACAGCAGTCAATCTAATAAGCATAAAAAAAGGGTGTACCTGCTGTGGTGCTGCAGATGTGAAATTACCCGCTGATGCAGACCTGAACAGGCAACAGGGAGGGCATTTTGAAGGACAAAAATAAGCATATAAGAAGTCAATAAATCCCAAACTAAGCATAAACTGATAAGCCAAGTGCTACTAACTACTCCTAACATTCGAAGCAAACTCAAATTCTGACATATACTACCTACAATCTAGCAAAAAAAATGCAACAGGCTGCTGTGACAGTTAGATCAGGAAGACAGAACATGTTGTAAAAGAAAAAAGCAAATACTTGACCAAGCTCTTTCAACACTAATGCTCACCAAAAAGTTCTACGAACTATACTTAAATCATCATTTAGCAACCTGTTAGAAACCAAAATGGGTCAAAGCATGGTTTTGACCCATTGACCTTGTAAAACCAAACACTAATTTATGATGGCAGAAATGTTTTCTTTTTTTTTTTTGCTGTGAAACTTTTTGTCACACCCCCAATTTACCTGTTTTGCAGCGGAATGGAATTCCTGGGGACTGACTGTCATAGCATCACAATCACAGTTATATTGAACGACCTAAAGTGTCGTTTGGAAAATACATCGCTTGATTTAATAAAAACATTCAGAGTTACAAAGATAGGTCCCAAAAGTTTATAAAGTTTGCGGAAATAAATTTGTTACAATTCAAACGATGTTTAAAGTACGTAAAACTCAAGTGAGACGAGTCGTCACCACGACTCCATGATGTCCAAATGCATGCCATGAAGTGAATGCCTTAGATACCTGAGATAAAACATGCTAAAAAGTGTCAACACAAAGGTTGAGTGAGTTCATAGGGTTTGTGTTGAAATGTAAAGCCTTTCAAAAATCGTTTATGCAGCAAAGGCATTGTAAATCCACTCAGTTCCAAGTTCCGCCCATACAAAACTTGCAACCTGTGTATTCACAACCCATTGCCAAAGTGTAATATAGTTTATGTTCAAGTGCAGGATGTCAAATGAATTCACAAAATAGTGCATAACTTAGTGTATCCACAGTTACTTAATATAACACATAATTCGTACGGTTTCAAATTGTTCCATGACCATCAGTTCAGGATTGTACCAAGACCATTAGTTCAGGATTGTACCAAGACCATTAGTTCACTGGTTATACCAAGACCATTATTTCAGGATTGTACCAAGACCATCAGTTCAATGATTATACCAAGACCATCAGTCCAAGGATTTTGATATGGAATTTCTAAGTATGGCAATACTGTTACTTAGCATGACTAAACATTTAGTTCGGATAAACATATAATTTGCAAATAGTCATGAATGTAATAAAAATTATTGAGCATGCATCTCCCCCAAAGAGTTTCATAAATAATTAAAACGAGGAAAAGTGGGGCTATGACTCACAGTAGTCCTTAAAAGTGTAGAGTACTTGTGAAAGTAAATGAAAATAATTGAGCATGTATCTCCCCCAAAAGTAATTCAAAAGATATAAAGGTAGGGGCTATGAAACTCACTTGGACAATAATGCGATGGCAAAAGTGGATACACTGAAATGTAGCGTGAATCTCGAAAATGACCTATTATGAATGATATGATACGTAATGAGTTATCATGTAACGTTATGCATGCATTTCGTATGTTATTTATACCATTTGTGAGTTTTGAAAATGATACTTATCGTCGAAAAATACTCTTTTGACGTCTCGATCATTCTTAAATTACTTTACAAGTATTTACGTCAAAATGTCATCCTATAATAGTTTCGTAATGATTTATTGTGAAATTATCACTTTTCGTCGCAAAATAATGTCGTCGGAAATTTCTTGAAAGTGATAAAAATGGCTTTGAAAAACTAGTCGTAAAATGGTGTACGTCGAGCGTTAGGAAAGGAACTCGACGGTTTTGGAAAGTTTGTATCAAAATCTAGACGTTTCAGTTCAGGAGTTTTTGACATAAAGGTCTCGAACATAAAGATAATAAGGGTTAAAGATGGTGGTTTTGTCTAATTGTTGTGTAAAAATGAGTTTCGGCCAAGTTTAAGCATCCGTAAATAATTTATTAAAACTCCGCTATACAAACGGTTGATTGTTTTAGAAAATATGCTTGGTGATCTTGATTTTATTAGAAGACATTTCGTTCCAAAAAGTTCCACATCCACGTTAAAAACAGCCTCCAACATGGTCGTTTTAGTTACCGTAACACTTATCTCGTAAAATAATAGTTTTTCAGAAAATAATAGTTACGGCAATTTTATGAAAACGTGCATATCTTTGTCGTTTCAAATCCGTTTTCTACGTATAATACGTTCTTAGCTTCGTATCGAAGTATACTAATATATTTTTGATAAGTCGAAATAATTTGTGAAGCTTAAGGCTCGTTTTTGACTCGAATAAAACAATAATAGGTTGCTGAATTTTCTGAAAAATATATATTTCGTCGTCAAACTTTAAAAATTCATAACTTCTTCGTTATAACTCCGTTTTAATCCATTCAAGCGGCCACGGATTCGTTTTAAAGTATATTTTCTAAATATCAAGGCCAAAAAGTCGTGCCTACAGTCGGATTTTCCAGAAAATCAAAACAAGGACAGAACACATTTTATACTTATCGAAAATAGTTTTTCTCGTACTAAACATATTCTAATCCCTTCAAATCAACTCCAAATCTAATCTAATCCTACCATACACCTTCTTAGGGTGTCATGGGTTCCTAAACATCATCAAGACCAAAGTATACCAAGGGGATAATTATAGGATGACCATATATATATATATCTAAAAATCATGTAAAAATGGTATAAACAACACAAATCATGCATGCTTGCTCCAAAAATGAAGAGATACTTATGAAATGAAAAGGAGATATGAAAAATATAAATGATATGCTTACAAGTATTATGATGAGGTGCAAAGAACAAGGTTTAGCCTAAACACTCTTGGTTTTTATTTCAAAACCTTATAAAGAGTATTATCTAGATTGTATATAACTTGGACTTGAGAAGAAAATTTTGATCCCTTTGTGAGCTCTATATGGCCGGTTAGGAAGGAAAACAAAGAAGAGAGAAAACTTATTTTTACTACTTGTGAAATATTAGATATATGAATGAGTAGATAGAAAGTGTAAGACTTTTAAGTAATTGTACAAAGCTAACAATCAAAGACCATTCCATAATTAATGTCACCCTCCCCCTTGGTCGGCCAAGGGGGGAGGAATGTGATAGATATTTTGTTTTGTTTTTTTTCTTTCTTATGTATAATGTGTAAATGTTTGAGTAAATGTTAGAAAGATGTAAGTGAAATAGATTTAAGTTAAAGTAAATGGTAACTTTTTGGTACAAGTAAATTTTTAATAGATCAAAATAGAATGTAATGAGATAATAAAAATTGTAAAAATACATTCCTTGTGAAATTTGAGTGATAAAATAATTATCGAGTAATTTTTAAGAAAAACGTCGTAATAATATAACTTTAACGATTTATATACGAAATAAATTCAAAACACTAGGTAAACTAGAAATATAGTTTTTATAAACTAAATGTAAGTTTAAAAATATGTCGGGATCATTTTTGAAAGTAACGGATTAAATATTCAAAATAATAACTCACGCGATAACGTTTATTTAATATAAAAATTACGCGTTTAATGTGAAATGAAATGTCATGAATGAACTATCATGATGCAAATGATGCTAATGAAATGTAGACTAAACTTAGTCCATATGAAATGTTCGTGATGATATGATCATGAATTTGCCGCTAAACCATAAAGGTTACGCGAATTTGGAACACGTAAACCTAGTTTACGATAAATGTTGAAATGGTGAAGCATAAATTGTTTCGAGAAATGACCTGGAAGTACGGGTTGTCACATTCGCCCATCCAAAAAGGAATTCAGTCCCTGAATTCAGTTCGTGTTAGCCTATCGAATTTTTGGGTTTATGATGAATATCGAGGAAAGAAGACATGGAGATGTGTCGTTACGGTTGTCGAGGATCGAGAGCGTACAAAACATCGTAGTAAAGAAAATATCGGATGAATCTCTCATAAGTAACACTTTGACTTTGAAATATGTGGAGATTTTGCTTGCACTAAGATTTATAAATAACCGCTCCCAACATAACGTGATCCCTCCAGAATTAGACATAGTTAGCTAGGCTATGTATAATTAAGGAACGATGACGTGACGTTCGGTTTAGTTGTTATAACTCTCAATGTTTACAAGGATTTAAACCGTGTCGTTACAATGATGGTTAAAGTAAAAGGAAGTAAAATTCTCGTAAGTAATAACAAATCGGAAAGAAAAATAAGTACGATAGATGAGAATATTTTACAACGAGTGGTTTATCAAAAGTAGTACATCTTTAAGTTATAAAGTTTCGGATACGATGATAGACATAAACTTGGTACAACGTAGTACATAAGGAGAAATAAGACTGTTAGTTTCCGAATTTCTTCAGTCTTCTGCGTCGTTGATACCTTGACGAGCTTCTCCTCCTCCTAACATGTATGTATTCCCATGAGCACCTTCAACTTGTTGACCTTGGTTTTGAGGACATTGATTCCGATAGTGTCCTTGCTCCCCGCATCTGTAACATGTAACCATGGCCTTGCCTCTACAATTCCTGGGTTGTTGACACTTGTAGCACTTAGCAGGACAAAGACCCGTGTGATGATACTCACATCGATTACATAGTGGGTAGGTTCCAGCATAACCTCTGCCTTCTATTGGTGCAGCAACATATACCATTGCAGTTTCTTGCCCTCTTTTCTGTTGTTGATGATGGTTAGTGTTGCGGTTTTGGTTGTTGTTGTTATAATCTCCTTGGTCGTTTTCCCATTTCCTTTTGTTGTTGTTGAGTTGGTTATCGTCGTTGTTGTTGTTGTTTTGGTTATTGTGGTAGTTGGTACGGTTGTTGGGGTTGTTGTTGTTTTGGTTGGTGTTGGTGTACTTACCTCTCTTCACTACCTGGGCCATGAGCTTTTGAGACAATCGAATAGCTTCCTCAATCGTTTGCGGATCAAAGGAAGTCACGTCACCTTGAATAATTTCGGGAAGTCCTTCAATGAAAGCCTCCAGTAGCTTCTCATTATCCGAAACCATAGATGGGCATAACACGGCCAATTCTTGAAACCTTCGAATATAAGTATCAATGTCGTACCCAATAGTTACCAACTCATAGAATTCGGTCTCCAACTTTTTCACTTCCGTACGAGGACAAAACTTCTTTGTTACTAAACCCTTGAATTGCTCCCGAGTAAGCTTGAAAGCATTCTCCATTCCCATCGGTTGAGCATATGAGTTCCACCACGACAACGCTCCATCAAGTAGTGTACTCGTAGCAAACTTGACCTTGCTATCATCCGGGCAATTACATAACAAAAACACGGACTCCAATTTCTCGAACCATCTAACCATGGCAGTGGCTCCTTCAGTCCCTTTAAACTTGGTGGGATCTCCACTTTTGAAATCCTTATACGAACAGCTTTTAACCCCGGACCCTCCTGCATTTACTGCAGCAGCAGCAGCAAGTTTTGCGGCTTCAGCAGCAGCCGCGGCCTCGGCAGCAGCAGCAGTCACCGTTTCCCTTTCAATCCTTAATGCCTCTGCTACACTATCCCTTACCAACTTTTGAATAGCCGCTTGTGTCATTTCAGCTGTGGCTTTCTTCGGTGCCATATCTTCTTCAAAACAAGAGGAAATGTGAGACGTAGCAAAATCCGATGTTAATAATACACGCTCCAAAGAAATGTGATAAGAATGATAAGTTTGAGGTTATCTTTCAAAATTATCGACGGTTTCCTAAGAAATGGGTTATGAGATGTCGTAAGTGCTTCAAATGTATGATGGTTTAGTGACTTAGTGTGAATAGCGTGTAACTCGACATGTTAGTGATGATATAAAGGAATGAGAGTGACTTTGCCCTTCTTGAAGGCTTCGTCTCGACATTCGACGTTATCGGTAATGAGTCAATTGATGTTGAAATTTGTGATAGCGAATGACAAGGAATTCTCCACATTAGAGTATGAAGAAAGAATAATGGAATGGGCATTTAAAGGCATCCATGTGACAATCGATATGAAATGAAAGTAATTAACTCGAAAAATGTACGTATAAACCGCATGTAAAGTGAACGTGCACTTATAATAAAATGATGAGATGCTATGATGATGTAGTTATAGTCTAGGGTCGATGATGCAACCTAGTTCTCTATAACCGAAGCTCTGATGCCAATCTGTCACACCCCCAATTTACCTGTTTTGCAGCGGAATGGAATTCCTGGGGACTGACTGTCATAGCATCACAATCACAGTTATATTGAACGACCTAAAGTGTCGTTTGGAAAATACATCGCTTGATTTAATAAAAACATTCAGAGTTACAAAGATAGGTCCCAAAAGTTTATAAAGTTTGCGGAAATAAATTTGTTACAATTCAAACGATGTTTAAAGTACATAAAACTCAAGTGAGACGAGTCGTCACCACGACTCCATGATGTCCAAATGCATGCCATGAAGTGAATGCCTTAGATACCTGAGATAAAACATGCTAAAAAGTGTCAACACAAAGGTTGAGTGAGTTCATAGGGTTTGTGTTGAAATGTAAAGCCTTTCAAAAATCGTTTATGCAGCAAAGACATTGTAAATCCACTCAGTTCCAAGTTCCGCCCATACAAAACTTGCAACCTGTGTATTCACAACCCATTGCCAAAGTGTAATATAGTTTATGTTCAAGTGCAGGATGTCAAATGAATTCACAAAATAGTGCATAACTTAATGTATCCACAGTTACTTAATATAACACATAATTCGTACGGTTTCAAATTGTTCCATGACCATCAGTTCAGGATTGTACCAAGACTATTAGTTCAGGATTGTACCAAGACCATTAGTTCACTGGTTATACCAAGACCATTAGTTCAGGATTGTACCAAGACAATCAGTTCAATGATTATACCAAGACCATGAGTCCAAGGATTTTGATATGGAATTTCTAAGTATGGCAATACTGTTACTTAGCATGACTAAACATTTAGTTCGGATAAACATATAATTTGCAAATAGTCATGAATGTAATAAAAATTATTGAGCATGCATCTCCCCCAAAGAGTTTCATAAATAATTAAAACGAGGAAAAGTGGGGCTATGACTCACAGTAGTCCTTAAAAGTGTAGAGTACTTGTGAAAGTAAATGAAAATAATTGAGCATGTATCTCCCCCAAAAGTAATTCAAAAGATATAAAGGTAGGGGCTATGAAACTCACTTGGACAATAATGAGATGGCAAAAGTGGATACACTGAAATGTAGCGTGAATCTCGAAAATGACCTATTATGAATGATATGATACGTAATGAGTTATCATGTAACGTTATGCATGCATTTCGTATGTTATTTATACCATTTGTGAGTTTTGAAAATGATACTTATCGTCGAAAAATACTCTTTTGACGTCTCGATCATTCTTAAATTACTTTACAAGTATTTACGTCAAAATGTCATCCTATAATAGTTTCGTAATGATTTATTGTGAAATTATCACTTTTCGTCGCAAAATAATGTCGTCGGAAATTTCTTGAAAGTGATAAAAATGGCTTTGAAAAACTAGTCGTAAAATGGTGTACGTCGAGCGTTAGGAAACGAACTCGACGGTTTTGGAAAGTTTGTATCAAAATCTAGAAGTTTCAGTTCAGGAGTTTTTGACATAAAGGTCTCGAACATAAAGATAATAAGGGTTAAAGATGGTGGTTTTGTCTAATTGTTGTGTAAAAATGAGTTTCGGCCAAGTTTAAGCATCCGTAAATAATTTATTAAAACTCCGCTATACAAACGGTTGATTGTTTTAGAAAATATGCTTGGTGATCTTGATTTTATTAGAAGACATTTCGTTCCAAAAAGTTCCACATCCACGTTAAAAACAGCCTCCAACATGGTCGTTTTAGTTACCGTAACACTTATCTCGTAAAATAATATAGTTTTTCAGAAAATAATAGTTACGGCAATTTTATGAAAACGTGCATATCTTTGTCGTTTCAAATCCGTTTTCTACGTATAATACGTTCTTAGCTTCGTATCGAAGTATACTAATATATTTTTGATAAGTCGAAATAATTTGTGAAGCTTAAGGCTCGTTTTTGACTCGAATAAAACAATAATAGGTTGCTGAATTTTCTGAAAAATATATATTTCGTCGTCAAACTTTAAAAATTCATAACTTCTTCGTTATAACTCCGTTTTAATCCATTCAAGCGGCCACGGATTCGTTTTAAAGTATATTTTCTAAATATCAAGGCCAAAAAGTCGTGCCTACAGTCGGATTTTCCAGAAAATCAAAACAAGGACAGAACACATTTTATACTTATCGAAAATAGTTTTTCTCGTACTAAACCTATTCTAATCCCTTCAAATCAACTCCAAAGCTAATCTAATCCTACCATACTCCTTCTTAGGGTGTCATGGGTTCCTAAACATCATCAAGACCAAAGTATACCAAGGGGATAATTATAGGATGACCATATATATATATATATATATATCTAAAAATCATGTAAAAATGGTATAAACAACACAAATCATGCATGCTTGCTCCAAAAATGAAGAGATACTTATGAAATGAAAAGGAGATATGAAAAATATAAATGATATGCTTACAAGTATTATGATGAGGTGCAAAGAACAAGGTTTAGCCTAAACACTCTTGGTTTTTATTTCAAAACCTTATAAAGAGTATTATCTAGATTGTATATAACTTGGACTTGAGAAGAAAATTTTGATCCCTTTGTGAGCTCTATATGGCCGGTTAGGAAGGAAAACAAAGAAGAGAGAAAACTTATTTTTACTACTTGTGAAATATTAGATATATGAATGAGTAGATAGAAAGTGTAAGACTTTTAAGTAATTGTACAAAGCTAACAATCAAAGACCATTCCATAATTAATGTCACCCTCCCCCTTGGTCGGCCAAGGGGGGAGGAATGTGATAGATATTTTGTTTTTTTTTTTCTTTCTTATGTATAATGTGTAAATGTTTGAGTAAATGTTAGAAAGATGTAAGTGAAATAGATTTAAGTTAAAGTAAATGGTAACTTTTTGGTACAAGTAAATTTTTAATAGATCAAAATAGAATGTAATGAGATAATAAAAATTGTAAAAATACATTCCTTGTGAAATTTGAGTGATAAAATAATTATCGAGTAATTTTTAAGAAAAACGTCGTAATAATATAACTTTAACGATTTATATACGAAATAAATTCAAAACACTAGGTAAACTAGAAATATAGTTTTTATAAACTAAATGTAAGTTTAAAAATATGTCGGGATCATTTTTGAAAGTAACGGATTAAATATTCAAAATAATAACTCACGCGATAACGTTTATTTAATATAAAAATTACGCGTTTAATGTGAAATGAAATGTCATGAATGAACTATCATGATGCAAATGATGCTAATGAAATGTAGACTAAACTTAGTCCATATGAAATGTTCGTGATGATATGATCATGAATTTGCCGCTAAACCATAAAGGTTACGCGAATTTGGAACACGTAAACCTAGTTTACGATAAATGTTGAAATGGTGAAGCATAAATTGTTTCGAGAAATGACCTGGAAGTACGGGTTGTCACACTTTTGAGTTTAAATAAAACTAACTTGCCTTCTCAACTAAAGCTTAAAATGAATTGAAACAACTTACAACAAACACTATTTAGAACCAATCGACAGCTTTCAAGAACATGAAAATAAATTGAAATTGCAATGGAATTAAAGGACTTAAATTAAAATTGCATTGAACTTTAAAATTACAGGAAATGTAAAAATGACAGGAAGATTAAAAATGGGACTAGAACAGAGTTTCTAGACAACTTTTACATTTGTCCTCAACTCCTATTTATACTAAACTACTTCTTTCTTCACTTTCTGTCTTCTTTCTTGGTTTCAGTTTGTGTTTGTTTTGTGAGAGTAAAACAGCCAAACCATCTCTTGTGCTTCTCCTGAATCATCCTAGCCATCCATGAGGTAGGTACAATGTTAGCAGCAATCTGAGCCTTCCATGGGCTTTTGAGGTGGGGATTGCCAACATGGCAAGGGCATCTTGTGACTTGTTCTTGGGGAGGGGGATGAGTGGGATTGGGATGTGGGAATGATTGGGACAGGAAGAGGGGGAAAGAATGGCGGGCAAAGAGGTGGGTTTTGGTTTTTATTTGTGTTCTGGTTTTGTGGATAAGAGAAGGAGAAGGGGTTAGTAAGAAAAGGGTTTAATTTGTTTTATTAAAATGATTTTAAGAGATAAAAGGGTTTTAAAATTGATAAGTAATTTTTTTGTATTTTCTGCTTTTGTTAAAACTTTTTTTTTTAATCTAAAATTGGGTTTAAGAAAAATTTGAGATTTTACAAAAATGTGTTTTGGGTAAAATCGGGATTTTGGTCATTTGGGTATCGGGGATGGGTAAAATGGTGATTTTGGTTTTGGTTTAGGTTTTAAGGTTTGCTTTCCAACTCACTCCAAAAACGTGTCCTGAGCTCTGAAAACGTAGAAAATCCACTCCCGGCTCTGGCCGCATAGCACTTTCTCTTATTTCGGCTCAATTTTTGCCCGTTTTCGCTCTGTTTTCAATCCTTTTGTACATGCGAGACACAAAACACACTCCGAGGATATTTTTAACATATTTTGATCATATTTTGGTGTTTTTGGTCATTTTTGTGGTATTAGGCGGGTAAAAATGATGAGTGAATAAGCACTCATCAAATTCCCCCACACTAGGCAATTGCTAGTCCCTAGCAATCAATCATGTGAAGTAATGAAATACTCAAGATTACCAAGACTACCCCGTTTCGACTTTTTATTTGATGCGACAAGTTTAAACTAGACTAAAAGTAAACAACATGCTTGATTAACAAAAATGGTATCATGGAACGGGATTCACACAAAATGGGTGTCTCCAGGGAATTGTGATCGTCATCCTCTTTTTTATACTCTCAAACTAAGTCTAAACTTATTTTGCAAACGTTTTGGCAAAATGCTAACACTACTTATACCAATAATCTATGTAAGTCGAGACTTAACTTTTTACTCCCACAGTTTATACAATTTAAGTTCGTGGGCTCATTTTCAAAAGTTTGACCATTGAAACCGACCTTGTTATGGTTGTTATCCACTTAACTAGAATCTTAACTTCCCGGAAACTACGAAAGTCTATGGATCGAAAGGGCCTCTTCCATGTAGCGGCTTTCTTCTCGGCACATCCCAAACCAGTTGGCTTTAGGTGACCGGGCTTTTGACACCTCACGGAGAATAGTACCGGAATTAGCGAGAATTCGATTCCAAAGATTTACGAGGCTACCGTCAAGTTAAAACTAAACTTAAATGGACAACAACCGATGATAATTTAGAAATTCAAGATTCAAAGCTGAGATCACTCTATGTAGCAACTTTCTTCTCAGCTTGTCCATTTAAGGAGGCTAGGTTTTCACCCTCGAGAATAGTATCGGAGCTTTCGGGGTCTTTGACTTCAAGAATTTCTAAATCACCGTCAAATTTTTTGACAACTTTGACGAATCCTAGTTCAACTTCCGATTTAATTTTAAGAAAAAGCAAGTTTCGTACATTTATTCATAAGCAACATAGTACTTTTATTCACGCAACTCATTTTTTTTTTTTTTCATTTTTCATTTTTCAACTTTTTTCTTTTTTTTCATTTTTCCCACTTTTTTTTTTTTTTTTTGACTTTGACTAGCGATTTATTTTTGCATCATTCAAGCACTTTTACGATACTTTCATTTTGCAACATTATTCCGATTTTAAGAAAGTATGCTTTTCCAAAAATTTAAATAAAAAGTTGAACTTGAGCTCTAAATCAATTTTGCTTAAAAACTTTTTGTTGTAACAAGACGATTTGAATGTTCAAAAGTTTGACAACGAGCACGTATTTTAGGTTCAATTAGTGATATTCTGGGAGAAAAAGCCATAGATTACTTATATAAGCTCTAAAGAGAACCAACTACTCCACGCTTAGCATTTTCATTTGCACAACTCGTAAAAACTTAGCCTAATTGTTAAGAGAGCAGCTAGATCAACACTCTAGCAGAGTCGGGATTCCCTTTGTTCTAACCTAATCAAGACTAAACTACCATTAACACCGAAGCATTAACACTTTATTTTTATTTTTTTTTGCGAAGCACTTTTTTTTTTATGCAAAAATTTTAAATTTTGGGTCAAAACGGGGGTACTAGGGACTAAAGGTACAAATGTGACAAAATTCGACAGAATTCCCCCCCACACTTAGAACTGAATATTGCCCTCAATATTCAAAGTCCCGGCCGAAGCCGATACTATCGAACGGAAAAGGGTAATACCACTAACAAAGTGTGTGGACGAAATCTATCATTTTACACAAAAAAGGATTTTTGAAAACATATCCCCAGATAAACGTTAGTAAAATTGATCGGATATTGGGCGGCTAGATTGAAAACAGGCGCATCAATCATCACGATCAAAGGGATTCCTGAAAACATGAGCAAACACACAAGAAGCAAACACTGTGGAGGTTTCCCTCCACACTTAGTCGTTAGAAAATAGAAATAAGTCAGAAACATGGATGGACACCCATGAAATGCTACTATTTTTGTTAACCGAGTCGCTAGCTTGACTCGACCCCGAATTCATTGGTCCATGGGGGAGCAAGTGGAAGAGAGAATCTCCATCGGACTTTCATTCAAATGGTTTGGATAAACATTGAATGTGCTGAAAGTTCCACTCCGATGAGATACATCCGGATTAGAAGAAAGAGAAATGCCGGGGTCAAAGATGGTATCTTCACTCCCGTAGGAGTTAAGACATGGAGAAGAAATGGGAGAAGAAGGCAGAGTGTCAATGGATTGACAACGGGTGGGTCGGGTGGGCAAAAGATAAGATTGAGGAACATTGAGCGAATGTTCAGAAATCTCATCCACCACTAAAGTAATGAAAACATCCGTATCGGGCTTAGAAGAGGTTCCATCATCCGGCGGTTTCGCAGGCGGACGAGTGGATGATGGACCTAAGCCATAATCGTCACTCTGAAAACCCGAAGGTATCGACTCATCCGGAGAAAGAATTGAGTCGACTGATGAGTGTCTAAATACTCATCATTTTTGTACAATATAAACTGCAAAATCATCTGAAAACACTCAGAAACACATCAAAATGATCAAAATATCACAAATCAGTGTTTTATGTGTTTTAAATGCAAAAATATCAAAATCAGATGAAAAACATATCAAATTTGCAAAAATTGCAGTTTTAGTCCCCCAAGTTTCTAAAATTGTCAAAAATAGTCCCTGAGTCAAAATTTCAAAAGAAAAGTCACCAAAGGTCCTTTTAAAATCAAAAGTTGTCAAATTAAGTCCTTTGGTGAAAAATATAAAAAGTTTGAGAAAATTACAAGTTTAGTCCTTCAACTTTGAAAATTGGCAGAAATGGCCCCTGGAAAATGGCAAAATGGCAAGTTTGGTCCTTGTACTTTTTGAGATTGTCACTTTCAACCCTTGGATCAACTTCTTTGAATTGGCAGATATGGTCCCTTGATTTTCAGATTTTACACCTAAGGTCCTTGTCAATTAAGCCCTTAAACCCTTTTTGGCCTGCCTATCCTTTTGGACCCCCTGTCATATGCATTTTGGACCCTTTCCAATATTTAACACTTTGGTCAAATATCCAGTCAAACAAAGAACGCGCCAAGACTTTCTCCTTCACCTGCTTCCCCTGAAACCAGGCTTCCCATCCCCCCAGCTCACTCTTTCCACACCCTTGTCCCCTCTACCTCAACACATCCAAGATTCATTAATTGCATTCCCTCCCCAAACACTCAATCCCTCCAGCTGTTAAAACCCCATTTCCCGCCAAAAATACTCAATGGCCAAGATTAACTCTAAACCATCCAAAGGTCAAAAATGGAAGTGGGATTTGCAGAGAGAGAGAGAAAAAGCACTGGGAGTATAAAAGAAAGCATGAGGAAGCAAGAAAAAGTGGTAGTTAGTTTATAAAAATTTTACTTATGTCGTTTTTTTTAATTATTGTCTTAGTTTAAATTAAAATGGTGTAATTTCAGTTTCATTGTATCAATTTCAAGGTTACAAACCTTTGTAAGTCACTTTTGATTATCTATCTAAGTTTCCATATTTGTCTCAAAATTTCATGTCCACTGTTGAACTTTTCAGTTTTAAATTCTATTGTCCAAGATTGTTAAAGGTTTATTTTAAGCTTCATTAAGTTTATTTAAGCCATTCAAAGCTTTTTGCAAGCTTAAATATCAGTTTCAAGTAAATTTGGTTAATGGTCAATGAAAGTCAATCTTGGACTCTATGTGAAATGGAAGCTGATATGGGATGTTGCAGTGGTGTAAATGGGTTGGATTAGGCTTAATTAGGATAGGATTGGTCTGGTTTTAGCCTGCTACACAAGCTGTACTGATGTGAGTTCATATTTCACTTTTCATCTTCAAGCATTTTGAATTTTATACTTGTATGAATATCTGTGATTACCATTAGTCTAAATTAGTATATTCAGTTGTATTTAAGATATTTAAGTGTAGCTTGATCATTGGTCTTAAGCAGTTTAGTAGTTTAAGTATTTGTTTTTGCAAATCAGTTTTAAAGGGGTGTTTGGATTGAGCATATAATCTGTCCTAGAGACCTAAGCAGTGGATAAAACTTATGGTGTTATGTTTGTTTAGCTAAAGTAAGTTCATTTTTGTTTTAAACCTGTGCCTGCAAGAGCTAATAGTCAACATTGTATACATTCTGTCTTAACAGTGAATCTGTTGAGGTATTTGAAATTCCAAAACTTATTTTGTGTTCAAAAGTTATAAGTATAGCTTGCTTTAGTTTAATTTCATCATTATATACCATTTTCAGTTCACAATTCTAGATCAAAACTCAAGAAAGTCAACCCTCTTATCTGTTCTTACAAGTCAAAACTGTGTCAAACATCAGTTTTTTGCAAACCTTGCAGATCTTGCATTGAGTCCATTTTAGGGAGTTAGAGCCTGAAATTTGGTTGAGTCATGGTCTGCTAGGTGGTCTTGAGGACTGCATTGCTGCTTTTCACTTTAGCTTATTGGATAAGCTGATGCATAAGCTCAAAGTAGGGTCCCAGTCCACTGTTTTTGCATAAGTTCTAAATCTGTCCTGCTGATTCAGTTTTTGCCCATTTCCTTTTGCTTCTAATCTTCTCATTTTAAGCCCTCATTAGCTGCAAATTTGGATAAGTACTCTCTGCTAGGTTACCTTTAGATCCCCACTTTTTGTTTTCACTCTAGCTTATTGGATAAGCTGTTACATCAGCTAGAACAGTGGGGTCAGATTCATGTTTTGGCTTATGTAGCAGTTAGCTTATCTGTGTAGTATGCTTATTAGGTGTTAGGATTAGATGTAGATGCTTGCTTTAGAGTAGTTATAGTGTAGCCTAGCTTATATTATCAGTTGGTACAAGCTTGTGTTTATTAGCTTATCTTCAAGTGCTTATTTCCTTTTAGATTACACATCAGTTGCATTTTCTTCCACATAAGCATCAGTTTTTATATTTTTCTTAGCTTTAGAATAATATTTTAGGATTTCCCTGAATTTTTTATAATTTTTAGCTGCTGTTTGTTATTTTTCTTAATTAAAATCAATTTTTAAGTCTTTTTAAATAGTGTTTATTGCAATTAATTGAGAAAAAGTTCCAAAAAATAATTTTTCAATTTTAATAGATTAAGATAAATAAAAAAAGCATAAAAAAGATTTTTCCTTATTTTTTTCCTTTTATTTGGTATTTTTCACAATTTTAATTAGTTTTAAATAGTTTTAAATCAATAATAAATATATAAAAAGTCTAAAAAATATATTTTCTGTTTTAAAATTAGTTTTATCATATTTTAGATTTTTCTAAATCTTAATTTTATTTTTCTAGTCTTATTTCATATTTTCTTTTATTTTAGAGTATTATTAAATAGTTTAAAATAGTTTTTAATTAATAATAATTAATTAAATAGTTTTAAAAATAATTTTCCTTTTCTAATAATTTTCTTATATAATTAGGATTGTAAAAATGTATTTTTCATATCCGTAGGTATTTTCCTTCTTTATTTTCACGTTTTATTTTGTACGGTTACGTAGTTTTTAATTTAAACGTAAGTTTTAGGTTTTAAACGTTCATCACTTTAAATATAGTGATAGCGTTTATTTAATATCTTTTATCTTTTTAATTTTCTTAATTTGTATTTAAGTCGCTTTATTTTATAACCTTTTTCAGTAGTGTAATTATCTATCCAAATCCTTTCCGATCACTATCATTAGTGATCATTCTATCGTCTGAATCAGTGTTTACACACCATTGAGTCTCCGTGGGACATAACGACCCGGGAATCCACTGTATTCTCTGATCTTCATTGTATTTGTGTCTGAACTGTTTCAAGCTTCTTACGGCTGGTCATTCACAAGTGGCCAGTTTGTGTGTTTAGACTTGACGATTCGGCACGGATCATCGACCTCTTCCATAAGAGTGTCACTCGATGAATTATCAGAAGACCAATTGTATAGAAGATTTTCCAATTCAGTAAGGTCGGCTTCAAAGTCGAAGTGAGCATCATCATCTCCTAGTGGAGAATGATCAATAAGAGCGAGTTCATCGGCGAACTCCTCGAGAAGGTCTAACGTCGAAGTGGGATTGCCACTATTCTTATCTTCGGGTAAAGATGGAGATGTAACGAGGTTCTCCATGTAAGAGTCACTATCCTCATTCTGAATGTCAAAGATGGGATTATCCGAAACAAAAGTGAATTCAGAATCGAAGTCAAACAGAGGATTAGTGAACGCCATAACAAAAGGTTTCTCAGACACAACGAGAATATCTTCATCATCCGTTTCAAAATCAGTGTCCATATCAAGATCATCGGGATCAACATCTCTCACTTCTTCCAAGTTGACGAGCTCAGAAGGTATTTCCTCTACATACTCGATGTCTCCATACGATAAAGAGTCATCAAACGACGTATAATCATTTTCAGACTCGGAGATCACCTCAACAGAAACTTTTGGGGTAGGAGAAGAATCATCATCGAGAGGCTCATCACACATATTACCGGAGATAACCTCAGACTCACTTGGGGTTGGGACAAGGTTCTCAACACAATAAGATTCCGTTTCTGGAATAGTGCTAAGATGATCGTCCCTCATTAAAAGGGTATCCGAAAGTTCTATGGTAGATAGGCAATATGAGGGCGAAGAGTGGACATGTGCGGTACTTTGTGGACTTGAGATATGTACCTTGTCCTTTGTCATCTCCCAATCTTCCTCATCCTCGTCATCGAGATGGAAAGCCTCGTTAAATAGAAAACGCCTTTTAGCTTCTCGCTCTTCGAATAGCAATCTTTCGTTGCGAGCTGCTTGTTCTTCGGCAAGTTCTTCAAGAATACTTTTAATACGAGGAAATTGATCGATCACGGGAAGATGTGGGGGTTGGATTTTGCCAAATACGGAAGTCCACGATTGACATTGATAATCATCATGAGGACCCCCACACTTAGCACAATGAGGGTATTGGGGAGAGAAACTTTGAAATGATGAATCATTGAAATCATGATAGTATGGTTGTGGCTCGAATGAATTTTGTGGAGGGTAGTTGAAATCGTTTTGAGGATAATTGAAAGAGTTCGGGTTAGAATCATAAGTGAATGAATTCTCGGCGCAAACCGAACAACATCCATTGACAATATAACTTCCACACCACTCGCACATGCATTTGTAACAACGAAAACCTTTTGGTAACACGTCTCCACAACCGTAGCAATAATCATGATCGAATGAAGAAATCTCAGGCTCGGGAGTAGGAATCGAGGATTCTACAATATCACATTTGGTAATTGTCAAAGTTAAACCTTGACGAATGTCATTAAAGTAGTTTTCAATCATGTTCATTCCGGCCCTAAGGAAATCATCCTCGTTTGAGAACCGTCTTGAAGATTCCGGAGGTGGGACAAGTGGTGTGCTCTTAGAGCTAGCAATTTTCACCACTTCCGTTTTGGTCTCCGGTTCTTGCTCTTTTCTCTTAACCTTAACCGTAAATTGCAAAAGATTTTGATCAAATCTAGACGGTTTAGGATTTAGAGCACTAACGGGGGTCACTTTGGGCTCAAAAACAATAGAACATATCTCGGGTTGTGGCAGGTGGTCGGAAAAACTTAGAGAATCATCGAGAGAGTTTTTATCGGATAATTCGCACCAATAGCAATATTTGCTTGCACCAGCCCTTCTACATCGCTTACATACACATTCATGATTGTGACAGTAGTCTTGATCCTCTTCCATACGGCCTTTGCAATGAAAACAACGAGGATAATCGATCGTCGCCATGAGAATTAAACATATAGAGGGTTAAAGAGATAGAATCAAATGGTCGAGAGGATATGAAGAATAGAATCAAACGGTAAAAGAGGGTAAGAGAAATAGAATTATACGGATAAGAGGAATGAGAAGAATATTTTTGGGGTTTTGAGGACGAGTGCACATGCACTTTCAAACACAACACTTTCAATTAAAACAAGACCGAGGCAAAACACAAGGAACTTAAACCAATAATCACAAGCGTATTCACGCAAGTGACACAAAGGCAAGTTTTGAATCTTTGGTTCGGGAACTTATTATGATAACACTCAAGTTGAGAAGTGTTATATTGATTGTGCGTTCTATTTTATTTAAAACAACAAGCAAAATCTTTTTTTTATTTTTATCTTTTACATATATACAAAGAAAAGAAAAAATATTTTTGTATTTTTGTATTTTTCAAAAAGCAATAACTTCACGAGGAAGGTTCTTCAAGTTACTAATCGCAAAAATCACGATATTGTCACAACACACCTCCCCGGCAGCGGCGCCATAATTTGATTCGTCTTTTTGTGAGTGTGGTAAATAAACACAATATCAATATATCAAATTAATCGTAAAATCCGACAAACCAACCTTTTAGGAAAAGGGTTAACGTGCCAAATCTTACGGGTGTGATAAAAGTGATACCGGAAAAGTGATTTCCCGGGTCGTGTCCCAACGAGGTGTGAAATTGACGGTGTCGTTGAGTTTCGTGAATAGGACTTGAATTGGTTAAATGAATTTTGGAATTTGATTTCGTTATTCTACAAAATAAAGAACTGGAATGAAAATTAAGCATGTAAAATAATGTAAACTCTAAATAAACTATCACTAAGCCTAAGAAACAATAAAACGAAGCTAAATTACATCCTAGGGTGCTAAAATAAAAAAAATGCGAAAACCCGAGCTAATCCCGAGCCTCGAAAATGAAAAATATGCAATTTAAGTCCTACTAGTGCAAAACTAATTTTCCTATATTTTAAATGATAAAAAAATGATTTTAGGAAAAAGCCGGGTATTTTTTTGACTTTTATTTTATTTTCTACGAATTAAAAACTAGAAATTAGAGATTAAATTATTAAAAATAACAAAATAATTTGGAAAAATACAAAAATTTCCAGAAAAATACTTAATAATAATCTAAGCCTAGGAAAAATGAAAGTTGTGAAAAAAGCACTTAAGAATAAGTAGAAATAAGCCAATTTGTTGAATTAAGCTTAAAACAATAAAAAGTGGATAAAAGAAATAACTGTGTATATGGTAACCAAAATCATAAGGAGCACAGATGGGAAGGTTGTTTGTGGTGTGCTGCGTGGGAACGCTGGGCAGGAGGTCTTGGGTTCGAATCCCACCTCCTGCCTTTTTGCTTCTTTTTTTTTGGGCAAATTGTCTGAAAAGGCATCGAAGTTGCCACCTTATCCTTTTGTTAGCATCAAACTTTTTTTTTCCTATTCTGGCCCTAAACTTGTCTAATTTTTCTTTTGTAACACAAAAGCACACTTAACCTATAATTAACCTCCCTAATCACTCTAAACATGCTTTAATCAGATTTCTTGTCTTTTGGCCTCGTTTTGTACAAAAGGTATATCTTTAGGGGGGTTTCTTGAAATTATTACAAACATTAATAACTCCCCCATTCAATCAAAACCCTAAACCATTGCTGCAATATTTTCCCCAATTCGTTTGAAAATCAAGAACCCTAATTATGAGTAGTTCATCTTCAGCACAATCACGTGTAGTTGGAGGTAAGATTGAACATTTCTGTAAGTGTGAACGACAACTGAGAGTCCAAACATCAACCACAAGGACTAATCCTGGAAAGAGGTTTGTAAAATGTGCTCAATGTCGCGTCTATGAATTTCTGGATGTAGATCTTCCTAGTGAATACTACAAGGACTTGGTATATGGGTTCTTTCAAAGGCAGAGAGGTGTTGAAAGTGCACCAATGATTGAAGCTCTAGCTTTGGATAAGGCAAGGTTGGAAGAGGAGTTGAAGGCTACAAAGACAAGATTGGAAGAGGAGGTGAAGGCTGGAAAGTCAAAACTTGAATTGTATGATAGGTTGTTTATGATGATGTTAGAAGTGTTATGTTTCATTTGTGTTTGGTTTGGTATGAAACTATCCAACTGATTTAGTTCTTTTTCAGTTGTTAATGTAGTATTTTGAATTGTTAAAAGTTAACTTTGGATAATGAATGTCAATGTTTTAGTTTTGTAAATGTTTTGAATTGTTCTATGGTTAGTATGGTATGCACACAGATAGGATAGTCATATTACACAGGACTGCAACCATAGTCAAAGGATTACATAGGACTGCATTACATAGATTTATTCTAGGGCTTACTAAAGCCATACCACTAACATTACAAAAGCCATAAAACCACTCAGGAGTTCGAAACCACTCATTTCCTAGACCTTGTCCTCTTCCCCTTCCCCTTAGTCTCAGCTTCATTGATGATAGGCTTGGCAACCCAGTCTTTGATGCCCATCTCAGCACAAGTTGCCTTGTTAGGCAATCCCAAAACTTTGGGCTTAGCATCAAAAGCAAGCTTGGCAAGCTGCTTTGCAGTTAGTGGCACCTCCTCATCATCATTTTCTTCAACTTGCCTTGAGCTGGAACCAACATTTCATTCAATAGGAACTGGCTCTTCAATGTGTTGCAATGGTGGAAAGTAACCTCCCCATGAGCCTCCTTCAGAACCACCTTGTTCAGTACTCTCTTCTGTGGTGCTTGAAATGGTTATTATCTCTGAAATCAAAATAAAAAGTCAGTAAATGCATAAAGGAAATGTGCATTAAAGTTGTTAGAGTTCCTGGTTTATGGTTAGTATTTATGGAAATGGTTATTATCAAGTTGTTACAGACCTGGTGGTTGGCTGGACATTATCCTCTTGCCTGAACTCATGTTAATAGGAATTTTGTTTAGATACACAGATATGAGTAGAAGATGTGTGGGATATGGTATTGGTTCATTAGATTTTATAAGGGCAAATTGTCTTCAAAACAGTTGGGTTGGGATTGTCATTAAATTTACAATGACTGCAAACAGCCAATGTCTCATTGACTGCAAATAGTCTGTTCATTGACTGCATAAAAAACAGATTTCAACTTGACTGCAAATAGCCTATGTCTCATTGACTGCCTTATCAATGTGTATATAGGCTGCATAAAGAAAGACTGCAAATAGGATGCCTATGTCTCATTGAATTTCTTCATATATATGTGTGCATAAAGGATAACAAGTGCATTTACTGCAAACAGTAATGCATATAAACAATGGTAAAAAACTGCATATTAACAAAATTGGAAACTAATAACAAAACATAGTTAGAAACTACATATTTCATTAAACTTGGTAGTTTAACAATGACCATCTTTTTACTGCCCTCAAAGGATGTACAAAATGGGCTTCTGCTGAGATGGTCATTACATAAACTTGTAACAATAGTGGCTGCTATCTGTTCTACCCATATTACATACCAAAATGACCATCAGTTAGTGCCCTAAAAAGATTTACAAAATGGGCTATTGGTTGATGGTCATGACCTATTAACATTAGTTATCTAGACATATTACATACCCAAATTAAGTTATCATAGTTTACATTAGTTGCCCACAAAAGATATACAAAAAGGGCACATGGAGTTCCTTGTTGTTCAAGCATCATCTATTTCCAGTGCAGACTCTGTAGTGCTGCCCTGGCCATCCAACTGTTTTGCCAACTTCAATTTCAGGATTCTTTCACTAGGCCTCCTCACTTTCAGTTTAGTCATCCTTTTTTGCAAATGGTGCTGCTGAGGTTGTTCTTGTACTTGTGCCTGAACTTGTTCTTGAGTCTGATCTATTTCAGCTTGCATGTGTTCAACTTGAGTAGCAGTCATTTCAATCTCTGTTTGAACTTCAGCCTGTTCTTCATTGTGATCTTGAGGGTTTTCAGCTGCGTCTTCTTGGTCAACTTGAGGTTGTTCCTCATGCTCAACTTTAGGTTGTTCCTCATGGTCAACTTGTGGCTCTTCAGCTGCATCTTCAGCTTGATCATCTGTTTCAACTTGAGGTTGTTCTGGAGCTGCATCTTGGTCACCAAACCATTTTGCATAAGCTGACGTGCATCCTCTTTTCAACCCCCTCCTATTTGTCCCACTTGACCCACCAACCTGCTTGGCCTAAATACAACAAATGGTTAAAACCAAAAGTATAAAACAATGTATGCAGTTGAAATAAAAGTAAGATAATACCTTTGACCCACTTGAGCTACCAGTCTTTGACCCACCAGTTCCACTAGACCTACAAGCCTTTTTATTTGACCCACTAGTCTCATTTGACCCAACATTTTTCCTCTTTGACCCACAAGTTTTCTTCTTTGACCCAGACACATTCCCAGTCTCTTTTGACCCAGACACAATATTTTCTTTGCAACCTTTTTTGTTGTGACCAGGTTTGTGGCATATAGAACATGTCATCTCAGAACCTACCTTAGATACTCTAATTGAGCTACCACCTTCACCCTTTGATCTGATCCTTTTCTTTCTTGGCCTACCAGGCATTTTTTTGGGTTTGGGAGGCAATACAACAGAGTACATACTCTGGTCAGGCCAGAAATCAATACCACCAACTGGTTTCAAGAAATGGTTATATGTGTCATAGTACTTGTCTGTTTTAAACCAATCAAGCACATAGCTCTCAGGTACCTTGTTTATGTATAGAATTACCTTTGTTGCATGTACACAAGGTATACCTGATAACTGCCACATTCGACATGTGCAAGTCCTACTTGGTTCACAAACTGTGAATGCCTCACTCCCTGATCTGACCTCAAACACATTCCCACCAGCAGGGATAATATGCCAAAACCTACAATAAAACAAACTTATTAGTGACAATTCAAACAATTTCATAAGCGAAATAACTTTAATTTGTAATAGAGACATACCTTTGTTGGTCTTTTAACCACTCCAACCTCTTCTGAATGTTGGGACAAACCCCAGGGTTCCATTTCTTACTGATTTCCCTCATTTTGTGCATCCTCTCAAGAACTATGACTCTCAATGCTTCGAGCATAGTAATCAGTGGCTTGTCCCTAACACTTAGAATGACACTATTAAAGCATTCACTGAATCCATTTTCCACTGCTTCACATCCTCTATTAACTTCAAAGAATGCTCTTGACCATGTTTTTGGGTTCTTGTCCATAATCCACTGATTGGCCTTTGGGTTAGCCCTTTTAACCTTCTCCATGATCTTGTTAAACAACTGTGGATACGAAGCCTTAGATGCTGACCAAAACAACTCTCTGAACTCCATCCCACTGAATACTTTCCTGAAACCTTCATATATATGTATGGCACATTGCATGTGTTCAACATATGGCATGACATTCTTCACAGCTTCAATAAGACCCTATACACAAGCATATCTAGTTATAATATTTGTAATACTAAGCAATTAACAACAAAGTATGGATAAAAGCATACCTTATGTTGATCAGACATAAGAGTTAGTCCTTGTCCTTTTGTGCATTCCAAGTCTCCTTCCAGTAACTCCAAAAACCAGCTCCAGTTATCCTTGTTTTCAACATTAACCACTGCCCAAGCAACTGGGTAAATGTGTTTATTTCCATCTCTACCAATAGCAGTCAGGATTTCTCCATGGTTTGGTTTTTTCAAAAAACATCCATCTAAGGCAATTACTCTCCTCCACCCATCCTTCCAGCCTTCTGCTAGTCCAGCAAAGCATACATAAAACCTATCAAAGTATGTTTTCTGATCAGGGTTGACAGTCACTCCTAATTTGACAGTGGACCCAGGATTTGAATCTAAAATTGCCCTTCCATATGATCTCAGCAATGCATAATGATCATCCACTGATTTCTCATACTCTGTCAAGGCAAACCTCTTAGCATTTGAGCATTGATTTGAGGATACCTTACACTTATACTTTTTCATCACTAGGCCAGCTATAACATTCAACTTAATCTCAGGGTTATCCCTAATCTTACTACCAAATACTGTTCCTATCCACTTATAGTTTACTAATGAACCAAATTGGAAGTTCCTAACACATGTGTGTTCATCAATTAAAGACTGTATCTGAAATGTTTTCTCATTATTCATCCACCTAGCATAACATCTCCAAGGACAGGCAGGTAATTCATCTGAACTAACACTAGGATATCTATTTTTCTTCCTTTGTTTACCTTTGTCAAGATCAATCAACTTTGGTGGTCTCTGTCCACATTTTGCCACAACCTTTTTAGTGTTACTCCTCTCATACCACAAGGAAAAGCCATTTGCCAAAGCATAGTAGGTTAAACACTCTTTAAACTTTCCAACATTGGCATACTTTTCACCAATCTGCATTTACAAATAAAACAAATGTATTTAACCAAAATTCATAAACAATATCTGTATTTGAAAAACAAACTAGGATAATACCTTTGGATGCCTCAGTCTCCAATGACTAGTTTCATCATAGACTGGATATCTGTCAACAGGCTTCTCCACACAAATAAAAGGATCTTCATTTGAACTGCCTTCAGATGGCTGTAACCTTCTCATCAAGTTGTTCATGAACATATCATGTTCCATCAAACTCTCACTTCTACGGTTATTAGGAGGTACAATGTTTGATGGATTTGGTTCACTCATTTCTGGCAAAGACTCACTTTCCTTCAATCTATTGGCTTTGATCCTTTTCCTAAGTTCTATAACCTTCTCTTCACCAGGACTTAGATACTCAACTGATTTATCTGAACCATATCCACTGTCATTGTCACTATCAAAGACATCATCAAACTCACCATCTGGTTCATCCTCTATAACCTTCCCTTTGGCCTTATCCACACTTGATATAGACCCTGTATCATCACCATCCATACTACTCTACAAATCCTCACCCTCTACACTAGGCCTACTATCATCCACCTGTTCACTAGGCCTCCACAATCTAACTTGTACTACCTCATCATGTAATTGCAACTCATGTGCAACCGTAGGATCTTCTACATCAATGTTCTCAACTACACTAGCCTTCCCTTTGCCCTTATCCACACCTGATCTAGGCCTAATATCATCACCATCTATACTAGTCTACACATCATCACCCTCTACACTAGGCATGCTTTCATCACCCTCTACACTAGTCCTAATGTTCTCACCCTCTAGTTCATTAACCTTCCTAGTATGGTCAACCTCTGTCTCAGCCCAATTAACCAACTCATCTAATGAAAATTCATTGCAGTACCTCTTTTTGGGAGAGCCTTTTGCTTTAGCAACAGACTCATCCATAAAAGTGGTATCTGCTTGGCCTAAATACTCTGACAGATCCATATCATTGTGATCAAGATATAGTTCAATCCTACCAAACAACTGAGCAACATCAAACATGTGTTCTATCTCCTTATCATTAGTTACTCTAACTAAACCTTTGTCTATTTCAGCATCAGGGACCTTATAAAACAAACCTTGAAAGTAATTACCTACTTTTTCTTCCAAGATTTCAGCAAATCTAAGATAGGGCATCCTTGGAGCACACATGTTAAGAATCACCCCATCCGCGTAGTGTAGAGGCAAATGCCTAAAATATCCATCATTGTGTACATCAAATTGATGCAAATTCGTACCTGTTATCATTCTGGCACATAATTGAGAAAAAACGAAATTAGGGTTTTATCCATGGTTAAAAGATTGATCAAAACAGATAAAAAACAAATAAATCATAACATTTTTTACCTGAACTAACGAAACAAGCATCAAATATGGCAAAGGAAAACCGTCAATTTTTTGGGTTGATGAAGTTAGGGCTTGGAAGTTTTAACGGGTATGAGGTAATTGGGGGAAAGTGGGGGGAGTTATTAATGTTTGTAATAATTTCAAGAAACCCCCCTAAAGATACACCTTTTGTACAAAACAGGGCCAAAAGACAAGAAATCTGATTAAAGCATCTTTAGAGTGATTAGGGAGGTTAATTATAGGTTAAGTGTGCTTTTGTGTTACAAAAGCAAAATTAGACAAGTTTAGGGCCAGAATAGGAAAAAAAAGTTTGATGCTAACAAAAGGATAAGGTGGCAACTTCGATGCCTTTTCAGACAATTTGCCCTTTATTGTATGCTTTGAGAGAACTATTGAAGTTATAGTATGTTTTGAGCGCACTCTTTAGAGTGGAAGTGTTATTGAAGTTAGAGTGGTAGATAAATTTTGCGAAATTCTAACATGTTTGCAGTTTGATAATGTGTAGATGTGATTGATTTTGTTGTGGTACTATGGTATTGGAGACTACGTACTGTGAGAACAATTCATGACTGAGCGGGCGAAATGGATGGAAAGGCAAAAAGGCTTAGATGTTTTTGGTAAATTTTCTAGCAGATTATGTTGGGAGCATTTGATTAATGTTTAATGTAGTAAGTTGATTCACTTTGAATTTTGAAAATGATTTTGATGTTAAGTCATCAATATTTACTTTATTTGAAGATTTGTTTCCGGTATTTACTTTAATATATTTATGCAACCCGATGTTAAGTTTGACAATTGGGAACAATTGGGAGGTACGGGATGTTTTCAAAACCCACCGGAAAGACATTTTCTGGTGGTGTAGAGTAAACACCAGGTTCTGGTAGTGTTGGAAAGCTGGTTTCCGGCAAGTGATTTGGATTTGAAAAGCTGGTTTCCGGCAACTTTTCTGGGCTGGGGAATTGCTGAGAAAAATCTTTGCGAGACATGTTTTGTGTGTGAGTTGTGTGTGTAACTTGTGTGTGTTGTGTGTTCTAAACAACTCTGGTAGAGTTGTTTATATAGGCAGAGTTGATTTTGAAACTGAATATATCCCGCTCATATTTAAATTTTAAATTTCAAATTTGAATTTGAATTTATCCCGCCCAAAACTGACCAGTATAATTTAAATTTGAATTTGAATAGGTGGAGGGGGTGTAAGTGAAAATTTAGTTCAAATGGTTTAGGGGGTGAAATGAATTTTTTTTAACGTGCGTTACAAACACAACGCCCCCCCCCCCCTATAACACGCAAATAACGCCCCACTTCCAACGGTATAACGCGCGTTAACGGCGTTATTTGCCTAATGACGGCGTTATACCGTTATTATTGAAAGTGCTCTAACAAACCTCCACAACTAACACACTCCCACTCACAACAACCATCAACTTACTCATTTGTGGCCCACCACTTACAACTTTATTTATTTTTTACATTTTTAAATAAATAAATTCATTTATCAAAATAAAAATATAATACAACATATTTAAAAAATATATATAATAAAATTAAAAAAAAAAAGTTTTATACAGTTATTATATTATGTCACAATTGGACCTTCAACCCAAGTTGTATCACACCAATTTAACCTCATTAAATTAAAAAAAAAAAAAAAAAAAAAAAAAAAAAAAAAAAAGGTTGCTATTTTTTCCCCCAATCCTCACACACACTTGAAATCAAAAAACGATTAAAAAGAAGAAGAAAAAAAATCACCACTGTCAGACAATTACCTCACCGTGCAGGTGGTGAGGCCTTGTACGACGAACCACGACGAGCTTGCCCGGTGTCACGGTGAGCCAACCACGCTGGCACGACGAGACACGACGAGACCGACACAGGGTGCTCTAAATGGTGTTATTAATTTTTGCTGATACATATTACATAAAGGAAAATGGCTGAGTATATTGTAGTTGTCTAGATGAAAACTTTATTACTAGAAAAAAATATTTTTTAATCATAATCTATACCATCTTATAGTAATAGAGATTAGACCCTCTTTTTTATTAAATTTTTAAGACTTTTAAATATAGATTTTAAGCAAATATATATACTAAAATCTTATGTACAATTAATTTATGGGCCACCATTTATATTAAAATATGCAATTAATATTCTTCTTAAATCACTTGTTACTTAAAAACACAATCATTTTACCACATGATACAATTAATCAAGCTACTAATAATCTACTGTTAGGATCCAATAACACAAGCACTTAAAATACTAGCATAAAAACATAACCTACGTAACTTAAAAGACCAGCATGGTTAAAGTTACTTAAATATAAAATTCTCACAATTTATAAAGTTGTTGTAATGAAAAACATAAAATTAAAAGATATTCATCGCGCGGGTACCCTGCTAGCCGTAACTAAAATGAATTAGGGCAGCCGGTGTAATACACGGGTTTTTAAGTGGTTGTCTTAATTAAAGATATTTTTTAATACTTTTTTATAGATTCAAGCATCACTACTATAAAATGAAGCTAATGCAACACCATGCAAGTGTATTATGTGTCTAAAATGTTGCATTGTGCCTAATGTAACACTTTAACAAGTGCTACGTTATGTAACGTTGCCTTAAGTATATGTGACACTTTTTATTTGAATATGCGACACTTTATGAATTTGTTGCTTTTGTTTAGCAAATGTGTTATTTTAATGTGCAACAGTTTTTACACCCAAATGCAACAATTTTGATAGCCAATTGTAACTTTAACGGTACCGTCCAAACCAACGCTTTAGATTTTGTCCTTTTGTGGTGAAATATTTATTCGGTGAAGTTTGGAACTGTTTTTTAGAGAGAAATTGTTGGGAATTCTACTGAATAAGAATTCTGCTGCATAATACTATTGACGGATTCTGGTGAAGTGCTGGATTCTGCTGAAGAAGTGATTCTGCTGAAGAAGTGATTCTGCGGAAGTAGTAAAACCGTGTAGCTTGTTTCTGCGGATATAGATATTCCGCGTATTTTATAGTTAGTTAGGATATGCATGAGTTTTATTAGGAAGTGATAATGCATATCTCTTTTAGTTTTATGAATATACGTTTCTTGTGAAACGGTTTAGGGTTCCTTGTCTATAAAAGGAACACATTAGTATGTATGATGTACGAGTTTGAAAAACAAGTTTTAGTTTTATTAAAAGATCCATAGAGGATCAAAGTATTCTTAGTAATCTGTGTTCTTACTTGTGTTTGATTTCCGCTTTAGAATACAAGTAATAGAGACTATTAGTGTGTTTGTGATTACATAAACATTACTAACGATCCACGAGCGCTCAAAGATCTATCAAGGTCTTAGGTTCAACAAGTGGTATCAGAGCCTCGGGAGAGTCTCTGTGATACTAAGAACATCCTTTTCTTTACAACCTCACAACCATAACAATGCCTGGGTCAGACGATGGATCAGAAGTTACTCACAATCAAAACACCACAACTCTGCAACAACTCAATCTCACAAACAACAATGTAAAGTTCCCATACCTCAAGAAGGAGGAGTATGAATTGTGGGCTATGAAGATGCAGAATTGGATCACCAATATTGATTGGAATCTTTGGGAAGTTGTCCGTAAGGGTAACAGTTTGAAGAAGTGCGTCAAAGATGCTGATGGTGTTGTTACCATCATTGTTCCCAAAACTGCTGAAGAGATACTAGCTGTTCAGAGAGAGAATAAAGTTAGAACTATTCTCCTTCAGGCTATACCAGATGATCACATGGGTGACTTTCACTACATGGTGGATGCTAAGGACATCTGAATGGAAATCAAGGCTAGGTTTGGTGGGAATGATGAGTCAAAGAGGATGAGAAAATCAATGCTGAAATAGCAGTTTCAAGAATTCCAAATCTCTGAGGAAGAAGGTATCCACAAGGGGTATGACAGGTTCCATAGTATTTTGAGTCAATTGAATTAGCTGAAGGTCATGCCAGACAATGAGGATTGCAATTCAAAGTTCTTACGATCTTTACCTCCATCTTGGTTGCAAGTAAGCATTGCACTCAAAGCTAAAGGTGGGCTAGAAATGCTCACTTTTGATGATCTCTACAATAGACTTAAAACTCTTGAGCCTGATGTCAGAAGTCCCTTTCGGACATCCACTCCCACTCACTCAGCTTTTGTTAGCACCTCCTCAAATAAGATGACCTATGCTCCAAGCCCAATTTCCTCAGCATCATCATCCTACATTACCACTACATCAAATTCTCAACCTAAATCCAGTGGTGTATTGGAAGATGTACTTCACTCTTTTGTTGCTGATTATGAAAATCATCAGCAACTAGCTTTTGAGGATTTGGAATAGGTGGATCCACTTGATATGGAAGAGATGAACTTGAAGTGGCAACTGGCCATGCTCTCAGTGAACATCAAGAAGTTTGAGAGTAAGGCTGGGAGAAAGTTTGGTTTCCAGGGAAGAGATCTAGCAAGATTTGACAAAAGGAAAGTCAAGTGCTATACTTGTGGTCAGACGGGTCACTTCTCAAGAGAATGCAAGGATAGGAAGGCTGGTGATGAGGTTAGGTATTCTACCTATCAGCAGAATCAAATGGAAGCTGGAACTACCAAAGCTGGATCCTCCAAAGCTTTGGTCACTCTGGATGACCATGTCAACTGGAAGGTGCATGAGCCTGATAATGATGAAGCTTCTGGTTCTGAGCAGAGTGGATTGCTGGCAAGCTGTACTATAGAGGATCAGCATGATCAAGTTGCCTTAATGGGCATCTCTCAGGTACATAATTGTGTTTTTGGTTGCTGTGAAAAATATAATGAACTTAAGGAAGCTTATGATGAATTGAAACCTAAATATAATGAATGTTATGTCGAAGTTGAGGCTTACAAAAAGGCTTTAAAAACTTTAGAAAGACAAAAAATTTGGTTTCAAAAGAATCAACTTGCTTATGATGAAAAGATAAGGGTGTTAGAAAGTGATTTGGAATGTACTAGAATTGATTTAAAACGTACTGAGAAAGAAAAAGCTGATGTAGTTTCAGAAAACCAAGTGCTGTCAAAGCAACTAGATGAGGAAGTAGATAGACATAAAGAATGGTTAATGTCA
This sequence comes from Chrysanthemum seticuspe, assembly GCA_019973895.1. Classification (NCBI taxonomy): domain Eukaryota; kingdom Viridiplantae; phylum Streptophyta; class Magnoliopsida; order Asterales; family Asteraceae; genus Chrysanthemum; species Chrysanthemum seticuspe. The sequence goes on from BPTQ01000007.1 coordinate 152,475,914, forward strand.
GGTGACAATTTAGCTAGCTTAATCTATGGTAGTCAATCTGTAAACTCTGGGATAGGTTTAGGTTTTAAGAAGTATGTTGGCTTAGAAGCTAGGAATGATCTGCGTAAATCTACACCAGCAGGATTAGCTAGTTATGTAAAAGAAGGAGAATTACATGATGTACCTGGACCTATTAGAGGAGAACATATGCGCACTGACCTTTCCATCACAATAGACTTTGATGGATCACACCATCTTTATGGCAAAAAGTCAAGAGACTTGCCAGACCCTGATTCTACATCTACTGACTTTGTCTCTTGTTCTGACAGTGACAAGTCCTCTAACCAAGGGTCTACTACATCTACCAGTTGTGATTCAAGTGAAAAGTCAGACCTTCCCAAGACCTCACCCAAGCCTACACCCAAGAATTCGTACAAGCCTGTTAGAGTTGCTGCTGAGGAATCAAATTCCAAGACTGTTTCCTCTGAAGACTTGTCATTTAATTCTTTGCACAACAATTCCTTTAATTCTGCTACAAACAATTCTTTTAATGTTTGTGGTTTGAATGCTTTTGAATGTAATGAAACATCTTTCACTTTGAATAAATCTTCTAAAAAGAAGAAATGTTTTGTTTGTGGAAGTAAATTTCATTTGATTAAGGATTGTAATTTTCATGAGTAACGAATGGGTGTATGTGCTAGTCAGAAGAAACCTAGACAAATGTGGAAAAATGTTAATGATATACCATCTTTTGTTCCACAAGCAACTCATAAAACCAGCAAACACAATGTTGCTGATAAACCTTCCCCATCTGCTTGGAGAAGATCTGTTGCAAGACCATATGTGAGACCAACTAGTTCATATTTTCAAAATGGTTATTGGCCTGGATGTTTTGACTCAATGTATGATGGAAGGGGATATTGGGATAATGCTGTGAAGCCCTCAACAGGTTGTTCTTGGACTCAAAAGGGACCTAATTTTCAAAGGAGGCCCAAGAACAATGGTGGATCTTATACATCTACATGGCCTAAATCTTATGATCCACAAGGCAGGCTCAAGTTAGTGATGAATTGAGTCTCCAAAGTGTACTAAAATTTTGTATTATTTTGTTGTTGTTGTAGGATCATCCTCTACAAAGTAAAGAAGTAGGCATTGTAGATAGTGGTTGTTCCAGAAGCATGTCAGGAAACAAAGAGAAGATGCATGATTTTGTACCCATTGAAGGAGGAGGCAATGTGACTTTTGGTGGAGGAGATGGTAGAATCACTGGGAAAGGCACCATCAGAACACCTCAGTTGGATTTTAAGAATGTGTACTATGTAAAGGAACTGCAACATTTCAACTTGTTCTCAGTATCACAAATTTGTGACACCAAGCACAAAGTATTCTTCTCTGAGGATGAATGTCTTGTGCTCTCTAAAGACTTCAAACTTCCAGAAGATACATCCATTCTGCTGAGAGTTCCCAGAAACCACAATTTATACACATTCAATTTGAATAATGTTCAACCAGAAGGTGACCTAACATGTTTGGTGGCTAAAGCATCCCTGGATGAGTCTACAAAATGGCATAGAAGGATGGCTCATGTGAACTTCAAGACCATTAACAAGCTTTCTAAACTTGGTCTAGTTGAAGGACTTCCTTCCAAAGTCTTCACAAATGAACACAATTGTGTTTCCTGCAACAAAGGAAAACAACACAGATCCTCATACAAAGCCATTACAGCTGTGAGCACTATCTCAGAACCTCTTCAGTTGCTACATATGGATCTCTTTGGTCCAACCTAAATCAGAAGTATTGATCACAAGTACTTCTGCCTGGTAATTACTGATGACTATAGCAGGTTTTGTTGGGTATTCTTTTTGAAAACTAAAGATGAAACATCTCAAATTTTAAAAGAGTTCATTACCCTTGTTGAAAACCAGCTAAACAAAAAGGTTAAAGGTATTAGGTGTGATAATGGGACAGAGTTCAAAAAATGTTGTATTAATAGAACTCTGTAAGTCTAAAGGGATAAAAAGGGACTATAGCAATCCAAGAACCCCACAACAAAATGGGGTTGCTGAAAGAAAGAATAGGACCTTAATAGAGGCAGCAAGATCCATGCTTGCAGACTCTAAATTACCTACTATGTTCTGGACTGAAGCAGTAATCACTGCTTGTTATGTTCTGAACAGGGTATCAATTACTAGACCTCATTTCAAGACACCTTATGAAATTCTCACTAGGAAAGTTCCTGATATTCATTACCTCAAACCTTTTGGATGTCAAGTGACCATTTTGAACACTAGTGATCCACTGGGAAAATTTGATGAGAAAGCTGATGAGGGGTATATTATGGGTTATTCAGCTCATAGTAAGGCTTATAGGGTATATAATTTAAATGCTAAAAAGATTGAGGAGACTCTTAACCTGAGATACCTAGAAGATAAGCCTAATGTTCAGGGTCAAGGTCATGTTTGGTCCTTTGACCTGGATTACTTAACTGATTACTTGGGTTATACTAGATATGTTGCTAACCAATCTGCAGGTACACAAGAGTCTCCCACTGACAATGCAGGTACCCTGGATGATGACTCAGATAGTGAGTATGAGCATGTTGCTGCTGTAAATTGTTGTTGTCAGGTACTATGGATACAAAATCAATTGCTGGATTATGGGTTTAATTTCATGAACACCACAATCTTTATTGATAATCAAAGTACCATATGCATAGTTAAAAATCCAGATTTTCATAATAGAACTAAGCATATTGAGATCAGGCACCATTTTATAAGAGATGCATATGAAAAACATTTGATAAAGGTGCTTAAGATTCACACAGATGATAATGTGGCAGATTTATTGACCAAAGCTTTTGATGGACCCAGGTTTCAACACCTAGTTGTCCATATTGGGATGCTTAACCCTTAACTACAAAGTTTGAGGGGAGGCATATGCCTCAAGGGAGGATTGTAGTTATCAAACTTGTAAAATTTTGTAGATTATTGTTTATGTTTATGTTTGCTAACACTAACCAGCTAATGATCTTTTAGTCTTGTATGTTTTGGTTTGGTTTGTTTGCTTCTTTGTGTCTGTTTTGCAGAATGCCTTTATGAGCAGTTACTAATCTTAAGTTGAAGTTCACCAAGTTTGATTAAATGAGAATATGGTCAAGTAAGCTTAAAGCTTGTTTCTACTGAAGAGAAGCACAAGTGATACTCATTGGTACAAGTGATCTCATTATTTCTACTAAAGAGAAGTACTGAAGTAAAAGTGATAATCATTGAGATATAAAAGAAATGTTGTTCATTCATTCAAGAAACAATTTACAGCTTACAATCAACTTCAAATAAAATAAAAGACCATCCCTATACAAAATCTACCAAACATATTCTAGCTCCTATCATCTTTTACAAAAGCTGGTTGTTAGGAATTGGAAATTCAATGTTAAAGAGTCGGTCACCCCAATAATGGTCTAGCATATGTTAGCTCGTAGATTAGTCGTTGTTTACGTTATTTATCAGTCTATTAGTTAGTTATTAGTTTAGTTTAGCGTAGTGTAACACCGTGGAGGAAGGACGGGTCTTTACCCACTGTATACCTGATTCACAGGCTGATAGGAGGTCGTTATGTTTGTAAGTATAAATACCCCTTCCATCCATGGAAGGGGTGGTGCTTCTCATTCAATCTAACATTTCCTTTGTGTAAACCTCTAGCAAGAACACCCTCTCTCTCTACTTTCTCTCTCTAAAATGGAAAACATGTATTTTGATCATCCAAGACCACCCGAGTCATCAAACACAATAAATATATCGATCCTACAATTGGTATCAGAGCCAGGTTGTTGTGTCTTGATGATTTTTTGTGGTTTTGATACTTATTTGATATTTATATGAAACTGGTTTTGATATTGATGTGGTCGGAATATGTTTTATGGGTAAACAGTTCTTTAAAATGTTTTGGTATTATCGTTTGGTCCATCAATGTCTACAAAACCTGTCTCTTCTCATGTCATGTCCAAGTCAGTATATCTGTTATGCTTTTTGTACCAAAAGTTTAGTCTAAAGTTGGTCATTTGGTCAGTTTTTTTAACAGTCAAAATGGGTCAAAGAAGCATATTTTATGCATTTTCTGGGTTTATCATGAATATGGTCGGAAAACTCATCGGAAAATGTCAAATTTCATGGTAGCGACTTATCACTATTTGTCCAGATTCATTGAATCTTGCTAGCGACTTGTATTTACAAGTCGTAGCGATTTGACCATCATATAGCGACTTGGTTATTCGTTGACTTTATTGAAAGTCAATAGCGAGTTATTTATAAAGCTAAGTAGCGACTTGATACTGAAAATGACCTAGCGACTTGCTTTTGAGCATAGCGAGTTGTGTGACTTAAATGACCTAGCGACTTATATTGATAAGTTAGCGACTTGAAAGATGAAGAAGATAGCGACTTGACCTAGCGATTTGTGTTCAAAAGACTAGCGACTTGGATAGAATGAAGAGACGAAGAAGTTTTTGACTACAAGACCATACACCATATACCATAACTACGACTTAGACCTCAGTTACAAAACATCATTGGTACAACATCAACTAAAACTGAAAAAGACCATGAAAGAGGGTCAATCTCAGCCTTTCCAACTCTAAACCATATCAAAACATCAACAAAAATTATTACAGTTCTAAATATCTCATTCAATATCAAGACTCGACTCAAATGTACATTAAAGATCTCAGTTTTTCTTAATCCATGGTTCTCAAATAAAACATCAAGACTATCAAGTCTATGACACGAATCAAAATCATCATCATTGATCATTACTGTTGATTAATTTTTGAACATCATAACGAGACATAACAAGGGTGTTATTCTCTTCTATATGATTCGTTCATGGCTCTCATCAAAATATCAAATGGAATCATCAAGCTAATATGGTCTTACAATTTCGAACATAAAAAGATGGATTTAGTTTCATTTTGAATCTCAGATTTCACCTTTCGTGGTACTATTTCGTACATCAAGACCAAATGCCATAAACACGAAATTGTTATTCATCATTGATTCCTATGTATTTTTATTCGAAACTTATAAAGAAAAGAAAGAAGCAATTATGCTTTCCCTTTTGTCTTGGTTTCGATTTCAGTAGACAATAAAAGAGATTCGAATAACAAAATGATTACTCTACAAGATCTTCAAGATAAAACCTACCTTTGATTCATACGTGATGTCTATGTGATATTTCGAGCCAACCCTGTGGCAAATCAAAGCCTCGAGCCATCCCTGTGGCGAGGTCATTGTGAACATCAAAGAGAGGAGTGGATTATTTTGTGTACTGCATATGATGGGGGCGGATGATCTTTTGATTAGGGTTATGTGAAACTGATTTTTTTTGGATATGTTGAGAGGCGGTGTTTATCAGAATGTGTGGTTTTAGGTTAAATGACTTTCAATACCGTGTATTTAGGGGTATTTAACTTCAACCGGATAATTTTTGTGGAGGAGTGGGTTGGACCGGTTTGTGGGCTTTGGATCCGGATTGTCATTGGGCCGTGCAAGTGATTTATTCGGGGTTCATTGTTTGTATAACACATTAACACATTAATTGGACATATAAGACATTAATACTTACGCTTAAAAGGATTATCAAAAGTAATATATCAAAATGTGTATTTTCTATACATTTTTGATAACTATTAATTTTAAGTGTTATATTGAGTGTTGTTTGGTAGTTTGGTTCACGAAAATTTCATAAGGTTACTATTCCACGGCTAAAAGTTTTCGATGAATTTTAATGTGACCACGGAGATGACTCTTTATTATTTGTTCGGGTTTAAAATGATGTTTTATGGGCTTGAATTGATTTCCGATGTGTGGTTAAATTTATTTTAAACCAAGGTAAGATAAATTGGGTATTCTTTTGAACCGGGTCAAGAGAATTGTGTACATTGGAGCCTGTTGAAGATTTTCCTACTTGTTGAGATGTTTGATGAGATGCTTTGATAATGATGAGATTCATATTGAGAATTGTTGAGATGATAAGATATGGTTATGTGAATTGGTACTTTGGTGTATGCATCTTCATGGATAATATTATGTCTCGGCTTGATTTGATACTTGAACAAGGTTGACTATGGGGCTGTTTGTACGGTATTTCTTATTTGATTTTGAAGTGAGGTTTTTCCGGGCACATTTACTTATTTCGTCTTCTTTCTTTCTACCCTTCGCGAAGATGACTTGTTTGGGTGTTTATTGAGTGTGATAAAGATTGGCTATTTAGTTACGGTTGCGATTCTTTCTCACTTTACCCACAAAGTAGCTATCACTTCGGTGTCTCACGCAGTTGAGGATATGTCAAGAGGTTTGGTACATTGGGTACACCGTTTCTTTTTCACAAGGATTAGTACAAGTTTAAGTAACAAATCTGAGAAATTTCACTTCATGATCAAGTTTGGTAAATCGGGTTTACTTCACCAGGAGGTCACAACATTAGCCGGCAGAATGAGTGAATGATGTGTTTACCGAAGTGTTTATTGGATGGTTGATGATGTTGATGATGTTGGTGTAAGAACCGTTGATGAACCACTACATGTTCCCCTAAAACAGATATTCACCGAAACCAAAATTGTCACAACACATTCAAGCTGACGTTGTTTACGGTTTTGTCTTGATTTTGTAAAATCCCGCGAAAGAATCTATTTCTCGGTTTAAATCATAGACTTGTAAAATCCCGTGACAATGGAAACATACTGGTAATAGTAAAGTGCATTTCCGGATCTATCTTACGGTTTATTTTTGGTTTTGTAAAATCCCGCGAAAGAACCTATTTCTCGGTTTAAACCATAGAATTGTAAAATCCCATATTGATGGAACTGTCTTGGAGAAAGGAAAGTGTATTTCGGGATCTTATTTGATGCTGGTGCTACGTTTTCTGTTTCGAAGAAGGGATAAAAGGGTGTACTTCATAAATTGGGTGTGTGCTTGGATTGTCCTCATGGCAGTTTGGCTATTACAAGGTTTTACGGGGTTATGTGCTTTTAACCATGGTCGGGATGAAACCATTATCAGAGTTCACTTAAAACGTCAAAGGAGGCTATAGTTGAGCTTTTAACTAGAAGATGTGACAACGGGGTTAAGTCAGTATTATCTATTTGAGGTTGAAGTGAATTATCACGGGCGAGTGTACTTAGTATCTGAAGGTATCGGGGATGGTTGGATGAAGATTCTTCAAGATCCTTGTTCGAGCTTATTATCAAAAACGAAGACTTGGAAATCTAGTTATTGTTGGGTGTCTTTTACCTTTTCTTTTACCACTTGGGGGAATTGAGCTCATACCACCACAAAATAACTATCACTTTAAGGAGTTACGTTGTAGTGCTCAGTGTCACATTCAATTGTGGATTTTCAAGAGGTAATTTACGTCTTATACTTGATGGTTGGTTGGTTGAAGAGTATAGAGTACATAGAGAGTACTTAGAGATGCTAATGGAAATCGGCACCGCTCTTTGTTACATATGTGCAAGTTTAAGTCACGAGTTTGGGTTAGTTTACTTCAAGGTCAAATTTATCATATTGGGTTTTCTCCATCAGCTGTCACGACAAAGAGCCTACTGAATGATAATGGGGTTGATTATATGTTTCGCCAAGAGATGATGAAAAGAGAGAGATTATGACGTATGTTCACATCAGTTCAGGCCTCGTACTCCAAAGAAAAGAAATGTGTACGTTTCAGTGCGCATTATCTTATGAAGTTTGAACATAACAGTTCAAGCCTCGTTCCTCAAAGAAAAGAAAAGTGTACGTGTCAGTGCGCTTTATCTTCTGAAGAAGAGAAATCTTCTCTATTATGACCATTCTCATCAACATGCTTCATACTTTTTCCATGCGCTTCAAACATCAAGTGAACCGGGCTACCATTGATTGTTTTCTCATTCCACTTGCTCAACTATAATGAAGATGGAGACATCATGTGCTAATTTTGCGGGGGAGAAGTGTGAATTGACTACATTTGGATGATTTCACTTATTCAATCAAGAATGGCAACTCCGTATGCAATTCTTGAGGGGGAGAAAAAGTGTGATATTACTGCATGGTTGATTTTTATATGAGAATATATGGTCATACGGCTCCTAACTCATGTAAGAACCGAGCTTCTTCTTATCGGGTCATCTTTACATGGTGTTTCTTCCAAGAGCCGTTAGTTGACATCTTCACAAGCTGATATGAGTTTATTGACAAAGTGCTTCCGGTTAATGCTTCACGTGCACATCAACATGATGATTCCGAACAACCTTCTGTTCTTGTTTGATGTGATTGTTTGTTTGGTGTTACCATCTCGTGTGTTCGCTGCGGGCTGATTACTGAATTCCTTGATGAACATCTTTCTGTTCTTGTTTGATTGGGAGAGATTTTAGTTAAGGGGACTTGCAAGATGTAAGTTAATTGGGATGCTTTTTGGTGATGTTCTTGTATTTGGTGAGTTGAAGATGTTAACTATTTATTCCCCAACTGGAGAATCTAGAAGAAGGTCGAGTCTACTCATGTTAGAAGACTAAAGACGAGTTGCAATTAATGATCTAAAGACTTCTTCTTAATCTGGGCATTTATCAAAAAGATTGTCGGTTTAGGGGAGAGCACTAATTGGGGGAGGGTGAAATGTCTGATTTAATCCCCAATTAGATTTGCTCACATCGTTTCTTTAGCAAGTTGATTCTCACAAGATTTATCTGAGCTAATGATGTTCTTCTCAACAAATTTCAAGTATTGGGCTTATAATATGTTGCTGATTCTGAAGTGTCAAAACCAGCAAGGGGGAAGGAGACATATATCTAAACGCGAGTAAACTTGATGAACTTAATACTTCTAAGTAATTGAAGATATCCCGGGAAGACAAATGTTATTACCGCAGAGAAACTCAAGGTTTGACTCATGGCGAGTAAACTTGATGGACTTAATACTTCTAAGTGATTGAAGTTATCCCGGGAAAACAAATGTCATGACCGCAGAGAAACTCAAGGTTTTACTCATCAAGGCGTTTAGTGTTCTTATTCCAACTATGTGGGAGAAGAGATGGAAGAGTTAGTTTCTGAAGATGAAAGAGGTACACAAGTGTGTGATGATTTTGATGTTATCACAATCATCAGGAGAGAGAGATTGTGTACATTGAGGATGCTCAGCTGTTTTACTTGAGGGCTTAATCAGTGATTCAGAGATATAGTCACTTATTCCGGAGTTGAAGATCCGCAGAGATAATCAGTGATTCGGCCTGTCTCTTCAATGTTATCGGTTATTCTCTCTTTGGGCATTCGGGTATTTCGGGTTCTTGAGCTTCATACACTTTCTTCAGGGGGAGAGAAAAGTATACATCGGGGTTATTCTTTGGCTATTGGACTTAATCTGCTACTTCGATGGTATAAGTTTCTTTGTCTTCGGGTATGTGTATTCGGGTTCGTGAGCTCTAGTCTAAGAGACTGACTGCATCAATTCATCTACTTGGGGGAAGTGTTCTCTTGACAACTCGTTGGGGATGCATTACTTCAGACTTCAGTGGTAATGAAGTTTGAGAAGAGTTATTTATGTGTGGGATGATACGTTGTTGTTCTTGTTGATGATATAACCTCGAACGAAGAATCACGGTGATTATTCTTGAAAGGAGCAGCGGGATTTATGATAATGGTGTGCTTCTTTGTGCACCTGGCTAAGGCAAGCTTGAAATAGAGCTTCGAATCTGCTCAGCTAAAGGATTTTCGGTTTGGGGGGGAAGCTGCCAAAGTCTCACTTTCAGTTGGTTCAATTTCCTTATTCGATTCAAGAGCCCTGAAAGCTTTGGTGGTGAATGTTTAAGGGATGATGACTTCTATCTTCTACAACGGGGCTGCTCGATATCCTTATCTCGGTACTCGTATCATCATCTTCTTTAACTATATCATCTATTCTATCTTTGTAAATATTTATCAGAAAACAAAATACAAAAATATAAAACCAACAAAATCAAAATAGAAAATTATAAAACCAACAAAAAGCCATAAAAATCAGAAAATTTGAAAAAGAACAAAAATATTGTTTTTCTAAGACATGTCTTCTGGTATCGATAACATCTACGGTCTTAGAAATGTCATTCAATAATGGCACGGGACTTTAGATGAAGTTCGAGCAGGAGGTGTAAATATTTCTTTCTAAACATGTCTCAAATGATGGCTTGCAGTTATTTCAGACTGTAACCCGCGCTTAAATAATGGCTTGCTATTATTTCAGATAGCAACCCGTTTTTCAAAGAAGGAAAGTGATGCGCTAAACAAATTTTCAAAATTTTCGTGCACTTATCCTAAAACTTATTGAGGAAAGTAAGTCGAAGGACTGCTGTTCCTACACAAATGTTTTTTCGTCTAAAATTCTTCAGAAAAATATTTGTTGTTTTAACAAAATGGTGGTTAATGAGTTGCTTATAAATCAATCAGTTTCAGAGATTTCGTAAAAATTGAAAACTCAATCAATGACTTCAGCGCTTTTAATCTTTTTAGAAAATGAGTCATTGATTAGGGGGAGAATGTTTTCAAATCTATATCTTCTAACGGGCTTTCTTAATTATCCTAATATGCTTAATTAAAAATGATGTTAACCTATGTTGAAGGACTAGGTGCCTAGGATATGATTGCTAGGATTAGATGATTAGAGTTTGATAAACACATAATTCCCATGCTTTATATGAACTGATTGATATGTTGGATTGACTATTATTAGTCGATGGCTGTTTGTGTGATGTCGACCACCATATATCTGTTTGGGTTTACTAACGTATGCAGATATCATGGATTATAAGAATGTTCCCGATCCGGATCCCACAATTGAAGATGATTGGATGCCGCAAGGAAATGGTAACTATATCTTGGGTTGACAAATGAAGAAACGGAGCTTAATTGGACTTCAATGGAGAGTTGGCATAAATGCAATGTAAGAGGTGTCACTACTTCTGCAGATGGTTTTCTTCTAAGTGATTTAAGAAACGGAGCTTAATTTGACCTCAGTTGGCATTAAAATGCAACGTAAAGAAGTCTCACTGCATCTGCAGACGGTTTTCTTCCAAGCCCTACAACAACAACGGAAGCTTCTCAACCACCTAACATATCTTTGTGCAGGATACCATTTTTAAACAATTTTGAATAACTTGATTAAATTGTTTTGAAAATGGAAAATATTGTTTTGAAAAATTAATTGGACTTAATTTTGAAAATCACCGGACTTCTTGTTATCAAAACCTATATCACTCAATTATCGACTTCGGTCATCGATTGAGGGGGAAATTGATTTAAAATAAAATATTTTCAAACAATATTTCATCAGAAGTCCGTTTGTACGCTAAAATGTGGTGATCTAAAGATTTAATGTTATGTCATGGTATGGTTTTCTTTAAAACTCAAAGATCTGTCAAAATGAAATTTTTTCTGTTCTTGTTTGATTGTGAAATTATTTTATTTTACTTAAAAGGTCTCTTAAAACTATCATACCTGACAATAACAATCTTTAATGTCGAAAAACTGTTCCTTATCTGTCATTTTTCAAAAATTAAATCTTGCCACGTCTTTCCCCAAAGTTTCTAAATGATTTAAATCAGATGGGATCACAAATCTCAAATGGTTTGATCGGGGGAGAGATCGTGATTTAAATCTCAAATCTGTTTTAATGGAATCAGTTTTAGTCCTTCAAAGGCACTCCTGCCTCCATGTGCCAAACGATTTCAATATACATAATGCACATGTTGAGGGGGAGCATTTATCCAAAAACAAGATAAGTATTTAAACCAGGCACATATTCTCCCATGTTTTTCTAAACCTAATTAAATCACTTGAGATCCAAAATCTCAAAGGATTTGATATTTTTGATCGGGGGAGAATTTGTGATTTAATAATGAAATTTGATAAAAGGTGATCGTTTTGATTCAATTGTGCAGGCTGCTCTCTCATATGAGCTAAACGCTTTCGAATATTGAAGCACATATTGAGGAGGAGCATTTTAAAAGAAAATAAACTATCGAGGTACAAAAGCGTTTATGTTTTTAACATAAAGTACCTTGATTGAATTTTCAAATGGTTTTCTTAATGGTTTCTGTGATCGTGGATGTGCTTCAAATGTACTCTTGCCTCTATGTGATAAAATGATTTCAAATATCCTATGCACATATTGAGGGGGAGAATTTACCAAAGAAAAATCAAAAGGCTTTTTCTAAAGAAATTGTGATCAAGAAATTATTTCAAAGAACTCTTGCCTCCATGTGCCAAACAATTTTAATATCATATGCACATGTTGAGGGGGAGCATTTCTAAATTGATCAAAACAATTAAGGTACAAAATATTTTGATTTTATATCACAAGTACCTTGATTGATTTTCCAAATGACTTTTCAATTGGTTTCGAGAAGGAAAGAACAATACCAAAAGACTGACCAATTTATTTTATGCATGGTGTTATAAGGATGGTTAGGTTAGGTATTCGTTCCCACGATCCCGCCAGAGCCGGAGGGATCTACCTAGGGACAATCCACTAGATAGTGTAGAATCCTTAGGTATGATAAAAAAAAAAAAAAAAAAAAAAAAGTGAGATATGGGAAGAGTGCGGACTGAGACAGAGCTAGTACTGGAATAAACCCAACAAGGTTCTAGTTATGAAGTCTCGGTAAGCACTGAAGGGGTTGAAGAATGAAAAAGAAATGAATATGAAAAGGGTGAAAAGAAATAGCCCTCCAATAATTCAACCTTAGGGCAGTAACCGGGTTCAATACATATGCTATTGGTGTTTACTATGGTAACATCGGTATTGAAGACAAGATGTCATGGACCCGGTGACGCACTGCACTACAACTTCCCAAACCACTCAAGTTCCTCTTAAAAGGGCTTGTTTCATTCTCACGGGGAACCTACATAATCTATCGACTTTCTCTTAGAGATTGTTGATATTGAAGAAGGAGACCCTCTCCCTAGTCTCCGACACAGGAACCAAATGAGCACTATTGAGTCTAGAGCCAAGAGATCATCCACAATATCTCATTAGGACACAAAATTAATGAAGACTTGCTGTTTCACACAATGTGGAAAGTAAGAATATATTAAGAGTCCTACGCATTATCCTTGTGGTATTGCCAGAACATCCGAGTGATATGTAAAAGTATTCACGATGAAGATGGAAATCCTTCTAGAGCCAACATCAAACAAGCTCTTGGTGGGTGACATGTGAAATCTTGCAAAAGATCAAGCTTGTGACAACTGGATAGAAACGATGGGACGATTCAATCTTGAATCAACCTTGGTCCAAGATTGGAATTGACGAATACTTTTGGAAAAACCATTCGATGTGCAAACCTTCTTTTCTCAAGCACGTCGAATGTGTATTCATGTTTCAAACTCAAAAAGTATCTCTGATTGAAAAAAATACTTTTGGAAAAACCGTTCGATGTGCGAATCTCTTCTTTTCTCTAGCACGTCGAATGTGTACTCTTTTCATATACAAAAAGTGTTTTTGATTGAAAATTGATTTTTCTCATAAAACCTTCATTATATTGCAAAACTCTTTCTTCAAGCAATACACGATTGTTTTTCAAATTATTTTTCATCAATCAGTGAATCTCAATTTGCTGGTTCACTCACTCCGTGTTGTCTTCTTTGAGACGTTCCGGTTTGAGAACGGCTAGAACAGCTGCGAAACCCTGTCAAGGAGATTCTTAGGAATCCTACCTGTTCACGGGCAGTATTTATACTGATCAACGGGGAACCGTGGGCCGTGTACCTCAATTCAACGAAAGTGATCAAAGATACTTTCGTGCAATTTATTGCTAACTGTTGTATGCAGGTACACCCGATGGTTGCAGCTGATCAGAATTGAGGAGTCAATCCGAAGCTGCATGCTCACAGCATCCACACTTAATTGAAGAAATCATGAATGGTGCATAATCTACATAACCTGGTTCTGATATTTCTATACTATGCTTCTGCTACGCTGTTGCAAATATCATGAACCAGTAAAGCATCCGCTACTCTGATGGAAAGATGTCATGATTCAAAAGTGTGAGCATGTCGGTCCGAAAGTCACAACATCACATGATGGCAACACAATAAAGGGTGATCCAGAGATTTACTGTGGCTGATGATCTCAAAGAAATCTCGAAGATCATCAAAGATGTGGATCAGTTAAAGGCCTCCACTGAAAGTACAAAACTATGCGGACTTTGAAGATTCGCTACTAAAGCACAAAGATTGAGGAAATGAAGAATTCAAGTCTACGAGCTCAAGAACGAAGTCAAAGATAGAATGCTAGGAAGCAAAATGTACTTCATGGGGTGACCTCCTTTAGGGGGAGATTGTTAGGAATTGGAAATTCCATGTTAAAGAGTCGGTCACCCCAATAATGGTCTAGCATTTGTTAGCTCGTAGATTTGTCGTTGTTTACGTTATTTATCAGTTTATTAGTTAGTTATTAGTTTAGTTTAGCGTAGTGTAACACCGTGGAGGAAGGACGGGTCTTTACCCACTGTATACCTGATCCACAGGCCGATAGGAGGTCGTTATGTTTGTAAGTATAAATACCCCTTCCATCCATGGAAGGGGTGGTGCTTCTCATTCAATCTAACATTTCCTTTGTGTAAACCTCTAGCAAGAATACCCTCTCTCTCTACTTTCTCTCTCTAAAATGGAAAACATGTATTTTGATCATCCAAGACCACCCGAATCATCAAACACAATAAATATATCGATCCTACACTGGTAGATATGCATGACCAGTACGATGAAGAAGCTGAAGATGAAAATGGAAAGGATGGATTGATGAAAACAATGATGATGCTCAAGAACCTAGTTTTATATCTTTGGTTCCTGGCAACATCATACCACCTTCTACTCCACCTTCCCTTTTCCCTTTCCCTTCACCTCTGCCTCCTTGCCCTTTCCCATGCTTCCATGGTATGAAGCACCAGATCCTGGAGCAGGAAGACCAATCACCACCTCTCTTGTCTTTGGGAGTGGTGGATTTTTGGCACGTGGCCTTGGTTGGGGTTGGGGTTGTGAAGGTTGGGGCTTCTCTCCACCTGCTGATGTCCTCTCCGCTTCCTCTCTCACCAATCTATTGAAGATTGGCTCTAGACGCTCTGTGGAGTCATCAGAACCCCTAGATGTATCACTTGGATCCACTACACTATCATCTTCAGATGAAGGGAGAAAGGGGGACTTCGAAGGTCGTGGTTCATCTTGATAAGGGTATCGAGACAATGGGCATGAATCATCACTGGATGATGATGAGGGGGAGGAGGAGGTTAGATCGATGATTTCTGGTTTGGTAGACATGTTTGTTGTTGATGATTGTGGAATTATTGAGAAATTACGGTTTTGATGTAAATTGGGGGTAATTGATATGTGTTAATTGTGAATTGGGATTATCTTATAGGCGGAGTCAATGGTTGATGGTAATTAATGCGAGTTGGGTGGCACAGTAAAACTCAAGATATTTACTGAAGATACTTTTACACTTGAGTTGATTCTGTTGATTGATTTCCATTAGCAGATTGACCATCCCTTCTGCTGAAGCGTTAATTTTGAAATTGGTTGGAGTTACTTTACACGTCATATCTGGTCAACGATTTGTTCCGATATTTTGACCATAATTGGGTAACTTCTATTTATAACCTACTTCGCATAATCTTCGCCCAAAATCAACTGATTCCCTCTTCAATCAATTTAAACACATTTCCATTTGCTTGATATATAACCTATTCTCACAATTTCTTCTAATGGCGGCACTTCCACTTAAGAAAGATCACAACAAGGTCGCTTTTCTGGGAAAAGCAAAGGGACATGAACTGTATGAACCTATGGTGGATTTCTTGAAGCGTTCCAAGATTCATTATGCTCTAACATATTCTCCAAATGTGATATTTGAATCGTTGGTTACACAATTTTGGGCATCTGCTGCCAAACGAAGTGACACAAAAATTGTAGCAATGATTGATGTAACTGAGTATGTGGTAACTGAGGATTTGATTAGGACACAACTTCGTTTGGATGATGAAGGTGGGGTATTGAATAAGCTTGTTTGACTATTAAATAAGCTTATTGAAGCTTTGTTTTTAGCACACTTATACTGAAATTTTAAACAGTGAATGTAAAATTTGAAACCTCACTAACACTTTGAATTTAAACTTGAAACTTGCTTAAGAAGATTAATTATCTTAAGTTTAGTACATTAGAGCTTTAGAGTTACAAACTTGTAAACTAATTAAGACAAATTAAGAGAAACGACATACAAGGAATTTAAAAGACTAACGAACTACTTCTTCTCTTGCCTCTCTTCCTCTTTTATGCATCAAAAAGCTTCCACGTGTCCTTCTGAGCAAATCCCACCTCTTAGCCTGGCCAATGGATGAGTTTTGAGAATTCTAGACCTTCCACGTTTTTTGGCGGGAAAAGTAGTTTGACTTGTAGGTTCTGATTTAGCAACTAGGGGGGTGGCATTTATTGTAGTGGGTTGTGATGATGAGGGGGTGGTTTTGAGGAGAAAAGGTGAGGTGATGGTGGCCTGTGTGTTGCAGTCAAGTGGGAAGGAGAGGATAAACAGTGGGGAGGGAAAAGGAAGGGTTTGACTGGTGGGTTGACTTGGGGTCCAAAAAGAGAAATGACAGGGGGTCCAAAATGGTATAAAGGCAGGGGTCCAATTCAGTTTTGACAAGGCCAAAGGATAGGTTTAATATTAATGACAAGGACTTGTTTGCAATTTTGCCAAACTAGAAGGACCAGACCTGCCATTTTCTCAAAGTTCAGACAAGGACCAATATTGACAAGTTCCATTAGTTCAAGGACCAGTTTTGACATTTTCAAATTTCCAGGGACCAAACTTGACATTCTTGAAAGTTGGGGGACCTTTTCTGCCATTTGACAAAAGATTTATTCAAGGACCATTTTTGACAACTTAGAATATTTCAGGGACCTTGAATAACATTTTTATTTATTTTGATTTACCAGGGACTGTTTTTGACAACTTTTGAAACTTGGGGGACTAAAACTGCCAATTATGCAAACTTGATACGTTTTTCACCAGATTTTGATATTTTTGCATTTAAAACACATAAAACACTTATTTGTGATATTTTTATCATTTTGATGCATTTCTGAGTGTTTTCAGATGTTTTTGCAGTTTAAATGGTACAAAAATGATGAGTATTTAGACACTCATCAATCCCCCACACTAAGATATTGCTAGTCCCTAGCAATATTTTGAGAAAAATTAATGGATTTTATCTCTTTACCAAAAGCCATTACTTCTGGAGTAGCCAAATGTTTCAGTTCAAGTAAGAACCTTGGTACACCGATAACCAAATGATTTTGAGCAAATCACCAGCTTCCAACGGATTTGATTTGTCTTTACCAGAAGCCGTTTGCTTCTGGACTAGCCAACTCTTAGATAAAATATCTTTGGTGAGCTGATTACCAATTATGGTTTTTCCACTGCCTTTACCACAAGCCATAAACTTGCGGGCTAGCCAACTCTTCACTTTTAAGGATATGGTGAGCTGAATACCATACAATTTTGGGCAAATTGCAAGCCGTCAACGGATTTGAGATATCTTTACCAAGAGCCGTTTGCTCCTGGATTAGCCAATCCTTTTGTTTATTAGACAAGGCGGACTGATAACCATAAGATGAGGAAGTGCAAAACACTTACTCCAAAAAAAAAATTTGGCCAAAAACGGGGGAATTAGGTGGAATAATTACATGATAAAATTCGTGAGAATTCCTGGTGGCTTCGCCCGGGTGGCTGTAAGCGTGTCCTAAACATTTTCAGACCCGTACTTGCACATATACCATCGTTTGTAAACAGTTTTTTGTAAAGTTATAACAAAATCAAAAAAGTTCATTAACACTTTTCCTAAAGTGTTAACAACACCAAACAAAATATAAAACAACAACACAATCGTAACGTTTTCTAGCTTGTGTTTCTTTTAAAGGTGATTCTTAAAGAAATACGATTTGGTTAAACGAGACGATACCAAAAATATTGTCCAAAAGTTTTTAAACCATCAGCACATATCCATACCTACGTCTTTTCAGTGGTACTTAATATATACATAAAAATCAACCACCGCAAATCAAGGCAGTACACCTACTAACTGGGGGTGTGACCATAATAAGTTCCCGAACAACAGATTTAAAACTTGCCTTTGTGTCCTTGTGATTTGGTGTACCTTTTTCAAAGAAGCCATTTCATTTGTGATTATTGGTTAAGTTCACTTGTCGTTTTGCCTCGCTTTTGTTTTGAAAACTGATTTTTATACTTAGTGCATGTGCACTCGTTCTTCCAGTTCTACAAGTCCACTTTCTGAGCTTGCAAATATTCCTCGTAGACGTAGAGGACGTTCTGCTCCTTCAGCCGTGACTGAGGAACGTCTACCACCACCACCACCTGCCGTAATGGCAGAAGACAAGCCGATGAATGAGCTTCTCCAAGCACCCATCGAGGGTTACGGAGATGCTATTGTTGTCCCAGCCATCGTGGCTGATACTTTTGAGCTCAAAACCGGGTTACTTAATCTAGTAACCCAAAGCCAATTCTATGGTTTTGAGCGGGATGATCCTCATGCACACATTCGATGGTTTAACAAGATTGCATCTACCATCAAATACAAGAATGTCCCACATGAAGCCATTAAGCTTCTTCTGTTCCCATTTTCTCTAGAGGGACAAGCCTGAAATTGGCTTGAGAAACAACCCCTCGTTCCATTGAGACATGGGAAGATCTAGTCACAAAGTTTGTTAACGAGTTCTATCCTCCATCCCGAACCACAAGTCTTAAGAATGAGATAATGAAATTTTCTCAGAGATTTGATGAATCATTCGGGGAGGCATGGGATCGTTACAAAGAGTTGCTCCGTAAGTGTCCGCATCATGGTTTTACCGAGTTAATGCAAATGGATACTTTCTACAATGGTCTGAACCAGATTAATCAAGACTCTCTAAATGCCTCCGCGGGAGGTAATTTCTTGAGCAAGACCACAAAAGAAGCCTTGCAAATCATTGAAAACAAGTCCCAGGTCCGTCCTTTCCGCACAAAGACATATCAGACTCAGTTTAATGCTGGACCTTCTACTTCATCTCCCGTGAGTACATCTAGCACCGATGCTAAGATTGACAAACTCACGGATATTGTTCAGGCTTTGGTTCTTGCTAACCAAAAGAAAGTCACTTTCACACAGACACCATCATATGGTGAAGTGAAGAAAGTTGAAGTTTGTGTTACTTGTGGTGGTCCTCATGCATACTACAACTGTACTGCCACCGATGGTAGTCCTTTTGAAGCCAATGCTATAGCCAGTGCTTCAAATCAAGGAGGTAATCAATACCGTC